>CAEGAG010038996.1:0-123102 GCA_903067065.1 Brachyrhaphis terrabensis
GTTGGTGGTGTGCCTCGTGATTCTTTCAATGAAAACAATGTACCTTGGCTCAAAAAAGGTTGAAAAACACTGCTCTAACATTATGAACAGACACATTGCTGCACAGTGGTAATCATTGAGTTGAACTTCCGAGCCCAAGCAATAGCAGATTCAGAGGAGGAAACCAGACCAGAATGTAATCTAACTCAGGATGATGCACTCAAGTCAGAAACCAAGTTCCAAAACTGTCACGTTTATGTCATTGTTAGGCGTTTTGTTTAATGCCTTTAATAGAGACAGGCAGTGGAATACCTAGCAGACTGGGGACGACATGTTGTGTTGAATGAGACAAAATTAGCTTTGACTTTTCTGCGAAAGGTTAACATACCTCAGAGATGACAGGCTTGCAGTAGCCAGCTCCAAACACCAGGTTCTCCACAGACACAGCAGACGGGTCGCTCACGCTCTCAGGCGAGCCTTTCCCCAGCCAGGTGCCCTTCCCCGTGCGCGCAAAGCTGGAGAGGGAACGGAGAGGGCACATGAATGGACCGGCAGTGAATGTGTGTGTGCGTTTGTTTGTAATACCTTGTGGGGACCATTTTCCTGACACATACTACATTGTGGGGACCCACTGCTCCTTATAGGGACCGAAGCCTGGTCCCCACATGGAGAAACACTGTTTTTAGGTTCAGAGGTTAGATTTAGGACTAAAGTGTGAATTGAGTTTTGGTTAGGGTTAGGATAAAGGTAAAGTTTAGACTGTAGAAATGAATGGAAGTCAATGGAAAGTCCCCACAAAGATAGCCACGTAAACATGTGTGGGTGTGAGCGCACGTGTGTATGTGTTTTGGAAGAAGCAAAAAAAGCTGCAAACATAATAAAATTGTTTCTGATTAGATGAACTTCAAATTCAGCACCCTGTCATAGTAGCATCTGCATTGTAAGCATTTCACTTCTAAAATCATCTTGTGCCACCATGTCTGCTTACATTATCAATTCATCTATTGGTTGGCACAAGAAATCTGAATTTTAACTCCTTTAAACCCCCGAATATCATTTCTGTTAAGAACTTATTAGTTTTTTTTTATAGCCGTCATACAGGAATCCTGTTTGGGTTCTCAAACCGAATTGCTTTGGTGTCTTTTACAGAAAATCCAAAGAAACGTAGCATAATTCTACAATTTACAAGGTCGGCTGCCCATTACTAACTCACTGTTTGCATCCAAAAGGAGACAGATATTGTGACCACTTGACATCACACTGCTGAGTGGTACTTATCTCACTGCTCATGTGTAGCTCTCTGTCTAGCAGCTGTACCTTCAAAAACAGTAGATGTATACAGTAGATGACAGGAGACTTCATCACATCAAACATACGCAGTGACCAAAATAACTGAAGCACTCAACCAAACATGATCTGAATGTATTTGAATGATGAGGAGTAAACAAGCAATGGAGCTGGCAGTACGGATGAACTGGTGTTGTCTTGTCAGTGGCGTGTGATGATCCTTTAAGTAAGGGTGTGAGCAGTAATTTGGTGAGGAACGAACTGAGACAGTGGTTGCTGGTTGGTCCACATTTGGTTAAAGCTAGGCTGAAATGAAGTCACTGAAATATTAAACTTGTGAAAGATGGGGGTGGCTGGCCAAGCAACACCTTAAAACCCATCAGAACAAAGACTGACAATACAATCATCTACTATTGGTGTGGTCTCTCCTGTCTTCCTGGTTTCCTCACACTCCAACTGGTTCCAATGTTAAACCAACCCACATGCTGGGCAATTGTCCAAACCCAAAATGCTGCTCTCTGCAGTCCGTATCAGGCAATACAGGCTAACGCATTTTTATGAGGGAACCCCAACGCCCAGTCACCTTCACTTCCTGCTTAGACTAACTGTTGGATGCTTGGTCACGTCCTCTGGAGATGGCTCCACTGAAATAACACCTCTGTGCCTATGAAATCATTTACATACCTACTGTCGGCTCAAATTGTGAGAGTACATTTTTTTGCTTTGTTGCACTTTTTGTAAAATGTTTGCAAACCGTAGTTAAACTGTACCTGATTAGCGGTTGGTGTAAGGCAACCAGTGAGGCGTGCACGGAGACAGAAATGACAGACAAGTGGAAGTAGTCAAACATGACGGGGACGTGATGGTGAAGGCCTCGCCGCGGATGGAAGTGGAGCCTCAGGGTCCGACTGCTGATCAACGGGACCGTCATTATCTCTGCCAACCTGGAGAGATTATAGATGGTAGACGGAGTAGAAGGGAACAAAAAATATTTCAGTATTTAATACTTTTCTTAGCCCGCTATCACCTAAAACTACAGGTTTTAACCAAGTAAACAGAAAACCCTACTGTTGCTCATTGTCGGTGAAGTGAAGATCCAACTTCAACTGGAAGTCCACCTCACTCAAGGCTTCCTCCAACTGCAAAACACACAAAATGATATTCATGCATGATGTCACTCAATCATGAGAAATGATGAATAAATTATTTGTTATCAAGTTGACCACCATAAATGCACCTTTTTTACTTAACACAAAGAAACGTCCCTTTCTGGTTGGCCAAACTTGCATTGTCACATCAGGTGAAGGCATTTATTGTTTCGTTTATCATTTATTGTGATGAATTTTGTACAGACGCTGATGTTTTCAGCTTTGTTTTCTAAAAATGATGATTTTCCGCTAAATTATAGAAACACATTTAAGATTAGAATATTACATTAGACCAATAAAAAAAGTATTTTTAATACAGAAATGTGGGTTTAATTAAATATGTTTAATACATGCCTAAAGGTTAATATTTTCAAAACATATCAGTTTCAGTTGGAACACCTATTCTAATTCATTAAATATGACTGTATTTAGAGGTATCACAGTAAATACACTCCTTCACAATTACATTGTGTTGGCCTAATATATAAAATGTTAAATAAAAAGCTGTTTTTACAGTGAACAAACTAAAGCCTGTATTAACTATGGAAGCAGCACTACTTTAAAGAAAAAAAAAAGGTTTTCCTTTTTTGTATCTCAGCACAGTAAAAGTACAAATGTTTTCAGTTTGCCTAACATCGATGTTCAGATTGATCAAGCGTACGTTCGTGTCCGCAGGGGAAATGAAAGGCTATTTGTGACTGTGCTCTCTGTGGCTGTGAGCAGCAGATAACCTCCGGAAGGTTAATGAGTGGGAAGCTCTCGGGAGGTCCCTTACACGTATCTGAACCTCCACTTAAACTTCCACATTTGATGAAATCTCCTAAAATTAGAAGTGTTTCAAGAGAACCAGGGAAGCTGTATCAATCATGGAAGGAAAGGGTTAATGCGCCAGCAGCGGGGGATCTAACGGAAGATTAGCTCTAAGTAGCACCTAGCAGCCCTTGGCTGTCACAGAAGATGGCTACCTTCTCTCAAAAGCGGGCCGGGTTCGATCCTCCAGGATGAACCCAGGGTGAAAACGGAAAGGACAGCACATCAATAGCTGTCCGCCAGGTTTACACAGATGGTCATTTGAGCCGTAACAGCCATTCTGGGACACAGACAATTAACATGCACGTCAATTGAAGCGCATCAATTCCAGGAGGCAGATCGCTGAACCCGCTGATCCTCCAAGTGGGTGATGCGTCTCTTAGTAATAATAAAGGGCAGCGCAGATTAGCTTTTATAGCCTGCAGCTTTGCTGCGCTTTTCCCCGGGATTGACTTCCTCCCTCTAATTTCATCATCATAATAATTAAAGTTACAATATTTTGAAGGATTTTATGTTTGACAATTAATCACTATGCTATTAGGTTCAGATCCAACCTTAAGTATGTCATAATAATCACATTAATTATTACTGCACATCACTTTTTAAAAAGATAATCCACAAACCAGTTTGCTGATCTTAATCCAGGACAAGAACCTTCATTTCTATTTACACAAAAAGAAGCTATTTATCTTTAGTGATTCATTGCCACATTAATAACTAATTACATTTTTAACTGTATTCTCTTTTTCAGTGTATCTCTATAGTGCAGTGCTTTGTTGTTGTTTTTTCTATGTTTGTTACATTTAGCATTAAAAATTGAACAAATTTTAACATAGAACACATTTTATTATTGGACAAATATACTTAAAATACAGAAATCTGTTTTCTAAATAATTGATTTTTTTCAATGGACATAAGATATTCAGACCAATTAATCGTCCCCCTTATTAAATGATTTAACTGTCGAGTCGACTATCGCTGGCCACACTCACACCTCAATACTTGCTGCTTCAAAAACTCACACAGGAAGTGATCTGACATCAGGAAGCAAGTCAAATGAGCTCAAATATGAAAAAAAACACAAAAATCTAAAGAAATCAAGAAACAGATACGAAACGAAGTCACTGGCAAAGTGTTTAAATGCAGTTCTGAGAAATACAGTTTTTACGAAATTGCTGTGTTTCTATTAAGAATTTATTTTCGTAAATCCGATTTGCGCAATTTTAAGGTGAATGGAAACGCAGATCGTGATGAAATCCTGTAATTACTGTGTTAAGGCTGAAAGACATTTCTATTGTAACATTTACTGCTGCACCCTAAGTGGAATGTAAAGGGAAGAAAGCCTTTGTAGCTTAATAAGGACACAGTAAAAAGCACCATTAGTGAATACTAACTGTATTTGTTTCTTTATCACAGTGTTAAGCAGGAATCCACTGAGAGCTGAAGAACATTTAATAAATTACTTTTTAATGTTTTCTCAGTACCACAAGGTCCGACTGCGAAAGAAACTACAATGTAATTGTTTTCACTTCTGTGCTGTATATATTCACCATTTCAAATTCTACTTTAACTGGAAAATTAAGTGGCTTTTGTACAGATAATGCCACCCAGTGTGACTCACCCTTTCTCCATCCAGCAGCAGGTGGACTTTGAAGATCATGCAGTCGTTGACAGCAATCTCCTCGTTTCTGTAGAGGATCTGAAATATCCGGCTGAAGACGCTGCCGTCGTACACCCCGGTGGAGCTGAAGCTGCACTCTCCTGGTGTAGGACATGACCAAACCCCACAATAATTAGCAGCTGACTGCTGGAGGATGATTGTTAGCTCGCTCAAGGGCAACTATCAGTGTGCACAGTTCACGTTTTACATATTAGAAATGTACCGATCAGGCCTGTTACAACTAACTAGATGTAAGAAAGATGGCAGAATATTTCACTTATAATCTGCCAATGTTAATTGAAAGGTCATTTTGTACAAAATACTGTCCAAATGGTGCCTCCCTTTTCCTTTAAGGTGGAAGTATTATGTGTTTTCCCTTTTATAGAACAGTCATGTCACTAAGGTATTATCAGTTGTTCTAAAAAAATGCTCTATATATCAAATAAGTCTTAAATATGACTTTGCAATTTAACGCCTTCAAATTGGCAAACATTCTGGGAGACAGACATTTAACACGCATGTCAATTAAAGCATATCAATTGCAGGAGGCAGATCCCTGAACCCGGTTGGAATTGGGCCTCTGTCTCTTTAAAACTCCTGCTCTTTCTGAATCTCCACCTTCAGGAAGTCATCACAACCCTTTAACAACGTTTTTACCAGCATTGCACTGAGAAGTAACTCCTATACTGAGCTCAGCAGATGCCCAGATTCACCAGGTGTTTGCTAATTACTGCTGGCTAGTCTGAAGGAGCTGAAAGGGGGACTTGCGGCGGAGGGCTGCTCTGTGAGGCGGAAACTTGTACACTGCAGCTCTGAGGAGGAGCTTTGTCCTTGAAGGCGGAGCTAGGTCCACCAAGTTGTTTTGCCATGGAGATTACAGGATTTCTCAAACATGCATGAAAAGAATCAAAGCAGCACTCCAGTTCTGTTTTTGATGAGGGGATAACATTATGACATACCGTCCCTTTAAACTGATCTTACACTTGACATTTCTGGTAACACTGTTGCTGTTTACATCTTTTCCTTCTCAACTCCAGCTGCAGAAAAAAAAAAAAAAAACCTTGCTTCCAGCTGTGAGTCTCAGGAGGTCTCAGTAATCCCCCCGCTGAGCTTTTGCCCTTTTCTGTCCCGTTCTCATTCTGCCCCTCTCCGCGGGCGTCCTCTCCACAAAGCTGTCGCTTTACCTGCAGCATCAAGCAGCGCGAGTCAGGAGCGTTGATGTGCAGCAGCGCCACATGTCAAAGACTCTGTGGTCGTGTCAAAGCTGAGAATTCAGCTCTGTCACAGCAATGGAGATTTTCTGAACTGTCTTCTTTTTTACAGAATCTATTACTCTTTTTTTTCCAAGTGCTTCTTCTGTGCACTTGATGAAATTCTTTTCATTAATGCACTAAATGCTAATCTCACACATTCCCTTCGCTTAGGGGTGAGTAAGTCTTGATCTACATTATCTGCTGAGGAAAAAAGCTGATTTTCTCTTGATACAAGAGAACATGGAGGACCTTAGCACAGAGACAAAGTGGAAAAATTATACCTTAATGTGTGAAAAACAATTTACAGCATACAACTGTAAGAAATAAAGGAGCTAGTGAGAAATAAAGCAACCGAAAGAGGTTAAATACTGCGAAAGAGGGACCAGAGGAGCTAATTACAGGTGGGGAAGGGAGCAGGTAGAGGCAACATACCTGCTCCCTTCTGATTGACAGAGAGAAAACAAGGAACGAGTCTGGAACTGACATCTAAACAATAAAAACAGGAAGAAACAAAATTAAAACGCAAATAATGAGACTGACGGAACTAACACGAGGACTAAGCTACGTTTTAGAACCACAAAATGCTGAAAAAACTAAACAAAAACAGCAAGACAAAACTAACACAGAAATAGATTTTTTTTTTTTTTTTACAAAAGCCCATGAAGGTAAAAAAAAAAGAAGAAACATTTCTGATGGGAAAATACTGAGGAAATTTAATTCCACTTAAAAACCAAAACTATCCCTTTAAGCGTTTGCCTCAAAAGAAATTATTAGGTAATAAATAAATGTATTAGTATTGAGAGAGCAAAAGAGACACTGTACCCCATCGCTATGTATGCTTAATCTAACAGGAAGTCAAGCTAGTACCTTCATGCTTATTTTATCTGGAGCTGGTGTGGTTTTACTTTAGCAGAGGACACATCTATAGTCACTGCAAAAACACAAAATCTTACCATTATTTTATTATTTTTGGCCTGGTTTCTAAAGCAGATATCTCAGTACACTTGAAATAAGACAAAACTATAAGTTACAAGTAACTTGTCAGCAACTTTAATATTGATTAAAAAGTGTCAGATAACTTCACTTATAACAAGACATTTTCCCCATGTTATAAATGAAATAATCTGACACTTTTTTCATCAACATAAAGGAATTATTTGCCTAAAACAAGCTGAAAAGTTACTTGTAAGTAATTTTTTTGTGTCTTATTTCAAGTTTACCAAGATATTTAAACTAGAAACTAGACCAAAAGAATTACTTTGTAATATTTTGTGTTTTTGCAGTGTAACTCTTCGACAACTCGACGAATTGGACTCCTGCAGACGTGCGGTGGCAGAGAACCCCCACCAGGCACAGAGGACGCTGGAACGCGTTAGGCAGCACTTGACAGGGCTGATGGGGGTCACATTGTGGGCTTCCATGAGGCTGAGTGGTAGGATTACGCAAGCGGCGGCCATGTTGGGCCGACAGATGGCCTGATTCTGAAACCAACGGGTAAGCCAGGGCACCCACACACACTCGGTGGAGTCTTTGATCATCCGAAGCGAAGCGGGGGTCGACGCATCGTGTGCCAAGCGTGACAGGAAGCCGTGACATCTGTGGACGTGTTCCAGAGACAAGGATCACAATCCTACTGTCAAAATAAATGTGTAGGCTCGCTGTCGGATGCTCCATCAGCCGTCTGATAACACCTCTGCTACTTCACATGTCTACAGTTGACATTAAAAGTTTTCACACCTGTGATAAAGTGCCAGGTTTTTGTTATGTAGAAGAACGAGACCAAAATAGGGGTGGGCCTGATTTGGTTTGGTCACGATATTTTGTGGTGTTATTGTGATAACAATAAAAATGTTCATAAGAACTATTTATTACCTCTTTTTTCTGTAACTGTATGGATGTGACTGTATCAAAGGCCCACAAGGACAAACACTGCTCTTGAAAAACCAGTTTGAAATAAGTTTTTTCATTGATCTGATGTAACATTCTAATCTTGCATGTTGTGTTTTCATCACTTATAAGTGATAAAGCCTCATAATTAAGAGAAATGTCGACTTGAAAACGTTGATTTGTGTGTAATTCAGTAATGATGTGTTAGTGAGTTACTGAAATAAAAGGATTTAAAGCTTAAGAGTGTAAGCAACTTCCCAAACACATGGGTTCAGGTTATTATTTTTTATTTATCTTTATTTGTCTCACATTTGTGTCTGGAAAAAGAAAACTGAAATTTTAACAGGAATGAGTGAAGATTTTAGATCCACTGTATCTTCCCTTCACTGCTCTGCAAATCCTGATCCAATCAAACCATGATTCTGGTTCTGAGTACTGCGTTGTTGTGATTTATTTTTACTTCGGTTGGAAATGTTGGCACATTTGTTCCCGCACTACCGTCAAACCCGGCCGGGTTCTGACGGCTAGGCTTTCCACTGCTCTAAAAGGCGCCAAGGCCGCGCTACGTTAAAAACCAGTCAGCGATTCTCCACTGGAAATAATCTCCTTATAACCACCAGCATACTCTTCACCTACGACCGCTCTTTATTACGCCAATACAAGGAAAACACCCAGTTCGTCCTAGGAGAGGTAGCGCATCACTTACTATTTAAACACTCGATACCCCGATGAACACAAATCAAATGACTCGGTAGTGGAAAAAAATAATAATAATCCTTCACACAAAATCCCTCTTTTTTTCTCCAGAAACGTTACGCTGGATTATTTCCGGTGTGAGCGTGGATGCTTAATCCATTTCCGTGGCTGGAGAGCTGATTGGTACGTTTAAGTTCAGAATCCAGCGTGAGAGGCGTGCGCTGCCTAATGCGTGACCTTGTGAGGGGATCTGTGGAGGAGAGGACGGCTGCAGCCTTCCCTCTGATACTTACTGTAACACAAGCTGCTGTAGTGGATGTGAAAAACATGCTGGTTTAACATAAATTAAAAATAAAAAAAAACCTTAGTCCATTTACTCAGACCTACTTGATTTTGTGACCAGATGACGATCGATGTTTTTTTTGTTTTTTTACACCAACAATATGTCAGGATGACTTATTACCTCAATGTGCAGCTTCCCCTCGACTTTCTGGAGCATTGCACTGAGTGCCAGCTCATTCTGTAGCTGTCCTTTCTGCTACTACTGCCACCTTGCAGTAGATCTTCAAATGCAGCTTTCAGATCAACATAAACAGGATTTCAGGTTTATTAAAATAGATTTACTGCTATAATGATTTTTTGTCGAAATGAGGGTAGGCTGAATTTTTTGAATTTACAATCATCAGTTATGATGTAATTAATAGTTTTAAGATATTATTTATTGTGTCGGATTTCAGAAAGGAGAAATCAGTTACATATTACATATTGATACTTGTAAGAAAATCTTCTGCCTACATTGTAAATTGTAACATTGTATTTAGTTGAAAAAAGATGAGTGACTATAACTTGACTTTCATCAAGGTTTTGCTAGCACTCTATGAAACTACGTCCAGTGAATTTTTGGGTATATTGTGAATCACAATACTGACTTATAAATTATTAAGTGGATTTAACTTGATTTCAATAAGTTGAAGGTCTTTTGAGGTAAAAAAAACATTTTTAAAATTACCTTTGTTAATTTGAAGAAATGTGAAAGTATGTGTGAGTGCATTGTGTCACCAGTAGCAGCAATTAATTAAACCACTTTTTTATTTGTCAGAAAGTTTCTTTTAAAGGTAGACTCAAAAGCTTCATCTATGTAGTCAGTTCATCAAAAATGAGCTAATATTTCAAAGCTGACAGCTTATCAGCTTTTTTTCACACAAATCTGTACCATGAGTAAGTTGTATGTTCATTTCCATAACAACCCCAATGAAAAGTCACTTTAGGAAATGCCAAGCAAATACAAAGACGTGTAAAATTAAACCAGGAAGAGAGAATGTCAACTCAAAGGCAGCTAGCATTACTGCCATGCAGCTCAAAGCTAAGTTAGCTAAATACCCAAAATGAGACACAGAACAAGACTGAGACACGAAAGGACCTTAAAAAGGTTCAAAACAACCCACAAGTAATATACAATTACCAGCACCAACAGGGTACAAACTAGCTTAATCCTTTCTGTTGTCTCTATTAAGCAAAACTATTACAAATATCAAACTGGGAGCTAACTCAGAGAGCAGACACATCCCTCATGTGTGTGTGTGCGTGTGTGTATGTGAAGAGAAAAGTACAAATTGTCGGCTCACCTGCATTGTCAGTTGTCGTGACGGTCAACCTGTGGGGCACTCGAGGTGAGACTTTCAGTGCTGCTCGTATCTGGTAGAAGCTGAGAAGACACAAAAACCCGACAGTTAAAAATACATAATAAACAGACTTAAGACACTCCCTTCTGATAACACAACACCAAGAATTGTTCCAGTTTTCAAATAATATTTTACATACAAATTTATGTAGATTTTGGTACTAAAAAAAGCTGAAAACTACCTTCGTTTTTTGTTGGGTTTTTTTGGCTAGCGTGGCATTTAGCTATATGCTAACCCTTTGGCCCCCTGAAATGCTGGATTCAGCCATATTCCAGCTTCAAAATGTGAAGTAGTATCAATAATGTGGAGTGTGATGGACTTCTACGTTTTTGATACTGGATTTAGAATATTTCAGTATCAAAAATGTGAAATTTGGTCAGAATGTGGATTTGTGCTATCGAAGTAGGACACAATCAAGCTAAGACATGTATTGGAGAAATAGACTGATCCATTAGCTTACTTTACAAATTTTTTCTTTTCTACAGAGAACTTCAATTTAAATTAAAAATTTAAATATTTATATATTAGACATGCCATTGTGTACCATTTCCTAAGCCTATTATTTCATTTAATGTTTCATTTGTGCGCTAACTGCTAAAAAAGTTGATGTTTTAAATAACAGACACTCTGATAAGTGTTTAAAAAGGCTGAATGTAACATTTTGATTTTGTTTACATGATATTATGAAAATATAAAAAATGTAACTTAAACAGTTCCACAGTTTCATAGATTACAACTCCAAAGTTTTATATATTTCATATCAGCAGGAAGTAATAGAATAATTTTGAAGAGGAAGAATGAAGAAGCTTTTTTGTCTTACAAGTAGAAATCTTTTGAACATTCGTATCCAGCCCCATGAGTCAACACTAACTAGAAGCTATACTGCAAGTACAGTCTTTTGAGTGTGTCTCTGCCAGCTCTGCACATGTACACTGTGTGTTCACTAATTAGGGAAGTAAATACTTGAACATTCTCTGTTAGATTTTAATTTGGGCCCCGTCCACGTGGTGTTAATTATTTGCAGGCTAAATACAAACATTTACAGATGACAGTGTAACAGAAACATGTACCGGTGATTATGAACCTTCAGTTCACCAGAAACACAGACCCCAGATGGAATACTATTATTGCTGTTCCAGCAACAAAAGACAAACAAAAACTAAATCGGACTATGGTGGATGTTTTGCCAATTTTTAATTTAGTTGCATGGAAATGCAATTTGTAAAATTACTTTTGCAAAAAAGAAAAAAAAAAGTAAAAAATTAAAGCCATTGTATTTATTGATTTTTCCACAGTTCTTTATGATATGGACACTGCACACACTAATAATGTGATCTTGCAATGATAATAAACCTGCAACATGTTATGTTGGGATGATTGACATTAAGCTCATCTAAACCCGGTTTCAGTTGGATTTACACTTTGACCTGGTGTATGCTAACTACTGTCCCTAATAAAAGTTAATGTATGTTGGATTATGTATATTTTAGTACAACACCAGTGTAGTCCTGCAATGTGGAAGAATTAACGGATGGCAATTTATCAGATGCATAATTTTAAATTATTATTTTGCTGCCATAACAAACTTTTATTAGCAAAGCAGCTATACTAGATATTTAGGTCAATGTTTGGAAGAAACCTCTGAAACTCTGTCATGGTATTCAAACTTCTTAGAACCATGGTAGTTTGTTTTTTTTTTTTTTCAAACTTTAAGCCTGGAAATTTGAACTTAGCGCTTAATTACTTAACAAATTCAACCAGCCTCCTGTGTTTAAGACAAAATGTGTTCTTATGTTTACATCAAAACACAAGAAATGAAAAAAAAAAAATTTTATTCAAGCCTTGTTGTACTGTGGCACTAAAAAGAATCATGTTAATACTTTGCATTTACTGTTGTGGCGCTTGTTAGACCAGTTACAGTAAGCAACAAATTAATTAATCGCATGATAAAATAAAGTGAACGATAATTTCCAGGTGCACTCTTGTTTGATTTTGTCACGTCCTTCTCTGTTTCTATCAAAGAAACAGAGCAAATTTGTAAGTTTTGCATTGCTCACATCTACTAACATGCTATTTAATTAATATATATTTTTTTACAAGCCTGATTTTACGAGCCAGCTCAGTGAAAGATATTTCTCTTGCATTTTAAATGAATGTAGGTGGGGCAGTATGTATTTTCTTTACAGAGCTAATATCTGCTTTTATTCAAACTCCAACAATCGATGCTTGGAACAAACTGAAATATGAAAACGTGTATTTGTCGGGACAGGTCAGGTCAGGTCAGGACGGTCTGTCTCTGGACACAGACATGGCTTCACTGTTCGGTAGAGCAGTAGAGAATGTCAGTCTGGAATAAATATGGACAGATTTTCACGGCCACGTTAATTCACTGTCTCCTGCACTAAATTTCATTAAATTCTATTATCATTCAGTCAACTCAATTATAATTTATAGGTGTCAGTTTCCCATTTATCAGTGCAATTCTGAGCTGTCAATTCTGAAAGATCTGCAATAATTTCTTCCTATTATTTTTTACTAACCAGGTGAAAAAATGTTTGCCAGGATTTTAAAAACAACCAGCGTACAGACAGAACATTAACTGAACATCTTCAATGCCCTTCAGTCCTGAACAGGGATTAGGATTAATGCTGTAATTTCTGTTCCACAGTACAAAGACTCTAAATCTCTGAGACTCAAACATTACTATTCTACCAGTTCACCAGAGTTCAGCTCGACGCCTTGCTGACACTCTTCTCTGCTATCTGAGGGAAGGAGGCAGACTGTGGGAGCAGAAATATTAGTTCACTAAGATAAAAGCACAATCGTGACGAAGCTTGAAGCTTGAGCATGTTTAATTTGGACTTGAAAAATCTACTTTGCAGGAGCCACAAGCCAGTGGAACATTTTCTTTTTTAATCTTCTTGCAGATACGCCGTGCTGGGATTAACAATGCCATTTTTTATCTCATAAAATACCAGAGAAAGAAAAGGAAAATTTGCTCTGTTGTCATTTCATTTGCTTTCATCTGAACCAGTTTGCATGTAATTTTCTTTTGTTGCATGTGCTGTAAATTAAAGAGCTGCTCCGATTAATTGACTTTACACTATATTTACATATGAATTAGACTATTCATATAGTGTAATTAGACTATCCATATGCACATATAGTATGTGCATATATTCATATGCAGATAAAGTCATATGCACATTTAAAATACTTTCTCAATGTTTGATGTAAATGCAACATGCAGAAATTGACAGGTTTAGGTGTTTGGAAGGTCAAAGGTCAACCTCACATCTTGGTTGTCAACAGAAAACCGCTTATGCAAGCATAGAATTACACTACTCAGTCTAATTCTATGCTTTGTTCTCTGAGCGACGTCATGCCTTATTTTTTTATTTTACATTATATTTATAATTCCTAGTTGCACTTTGTGAACCATTTGAAAGAAGGTGTGTTGCAGTTTATGTTTACACGTTTAACCAAAGTAGTCAACCTATAGTTTGTCAGTTTCAGCTTTTTAACTATTTATTTTACATTGATTGTAAATAATCAATGTATTCAGTCAGTCAGTAACTGCACTGACTGAGTAAATTAAAGTTGTGTTGTTTTTACATGTTTGACAAAGCATGTGAAGCTACTGGTGGATTTAAATGTACTGGTTCAGCATTATTACATAAATGTATAATTTACTACATTTATGTCCGTTTTAAAAAAGAATCATTTTAAGTCTATTCAGCAGTTTTTCTGCATCGTATCAGTATCAGCTGATACTAAACCTCAGGTATCGGTATCAGAAGCGAGAGAAAGTGGATCAGTGCAGCCATAGTTTGAACAGAAGCCATTAAGTTTTTCATATTTAAAGAACAAGAATGTTAGCTGACAGATTTTCCTATACCAATAATGTTTCACTTGATATTCCTTTATTTTATTTGTATTCTCTTCATTAACAGATCCACAGAAAATTCTGTTGTTGACATGAGTTTGGCAGTTTACAGCCAAATCAGCAACAATGTTTGAAACTGGAAAATCTATTATTTTTATAATCAATAAACACATCACACTAAGTAACATGCGCATTAACATCTGTTATCAGCCAATAATACGGTTATTTCCAACATATCATATTGATCCAAATTTCTGGTTCAAACTTTTACAATTGTCCCAGCAGCAACAAGCTGCCTAAAGGTTGCTGTCAGTATCTACTCCTATGTGACTCACACAGGTACGCAGACATTGAGAAGGTGATCCATTCGTTTATATGAGCTAGAGCAGATGGTGGGCAGATGGTAGATGTTTAATGCATGAATACCTCATTCATATCTGGAGCTGCTGCAAACCCATCTTTGATATCTTTCATACATAACTCAACACAATTCAGCTACATTTCATTAATCCTGCAAATTCAGGAAGAGAGAATCCGATTCCCCTGGAATTCAACAAGCTTGCTTTTAGTTTGAAATTTTTCTCATTCTTTGCACAAGCTATCTACATTATTAGCACGTTTCCCTTTCAGAGAATATAGTGTCAGCTCAGACATGGCCATGAAATGCTGCATGTGTGTGACATTTGTACACTCTTTTTAGATCAAATCTCTTCCCTTCTACACGTAGCAGTAGGCAGCTAGCTAGCTAAAAAAAAAAATGACCACCACAGTTTGAGCTCATTTATGATCATGAAATATAATAATATAAACAGTCATTGTTTTAAAACAGAATCAGTGCCCCCAGTGAGCCTTAGTAAGGTGACACTGTTACTGTTGAAGTACAAGCATTTGTTAGGTACCGCAAACACTTGAGAATCCCTCTAAAAATTATAACTGCATTTTTTTATAGTTCACACACCAAATAAACCTTCATAAACTCCGTAAGCTAACATCCTGGTCTTCCTTATCGCCGTTCTTTGGGACAGAGCCAATCAAAGTGAAGGTAAAATGATTGCCGCTCCAGGATTGGCTACTTTATAAATGCCAGCCAATAGCATGTTAAGTAGCATTACACAAAGTTATTTCAACTTCACAAGTTTCATTATAGAGGATTTCTGATATGCTCTTTTAAAAAAGCAATCTTCCACGAATAATTTGGAATCACATTCCACAGCAAAACCCGCAAACAGATGTGTGAATTCTGAACCAATGCAGAACCACTTACTCTATGAATTCCTGTTTCAGTCGTTGGCAGACACACAGTTCTACCTTGAAACGGTGGAATTTTATTCTAAGAAATCAGACCAGAAGAATCTCATTGTGACTCATACCCATTTAATAAATACAGACATGGAACCACTAAGAATTACTCATCCAAATCTTAATATACAAATACAATTTATTTGTGTTTTCGTCATTAGCAGAATTATAGAAGAGGGTAGAAATAAAAGAAAAACACTGCTTATAAATTACCAATGCATCTGAAAGGTTTTTAAGTTTTTGTTCCTTTTGTTCCCATTAAACAGAAAACTGAAGCATTCTGTGTTGCTAACCCGACTATCCACCAATAAATAACTATGTTTATTAGTGAGACATGCTGATGGTGTTCTAATTAAATCCACACATTTTCACCTAAACATGCTGGCATTTCCATGCACATGTGCATGACAGCTGATTGCTCAGAGACTCCCTTGAAGAAACATTACCTATTTAAAAGCAAAAAAGAAAATTGAAATACACAGAAAAATGAGCAGGTTATCCATAATGTACATGAAATCTTGTTTACATGTGGCCAAAGCCAGTTGCTATTAGGTTCGCAGTGGAACAAAGGAGTCTTTGCGAGGTCTTTGTAGGTAAGAACCTCTTGCAATTTTTGGTTTCTTCTTATTTGGCAGAACTAAAAGCCTCAAACCTGATCTTAAACCGCAAGCCACGTTAATCACCTCCATTACGTGAGTTATAGCCATTTGATCAGCCAGTTGGTAACTTTTACCACTGTAGAAATGAAAATAAACTGTTAGCATTCTTGTAGCGTGTGTCGTTTCACAACTAGTTTGGTGTTCTGACACGTTTAAAAGGCAACAGTCAGAATCCACTCACCCCCTCTGAAACAGATCCACATTGTGAAACTTGTGCAGTTCTACAGAAAACTCCAGCGTTCCCTGTACTTCAGACATGATACAGTCCCACTCATCACCTGAGAAGAGAAGAACAGATCAGACAAACAGTAAAAGTAGAGATTGACTGATGGCACTTCTAAAATTAGTTTGCTTCATTACGTGTTCAGTCATCTGACATGGTGTGACTCAGGCCATCCATCGCGGGGGAATGAGAAGAACTACGTGAGCCTAAGATAGACACATTGCTCTTAATATAGCACTGATTATTACTTCTGGGATGAGATTTAATTATTTCTGTCAGGAAGGACGGATGTGTGCAGTTGGCAGCTTCCCTGTGTTGTGTTCACAATGGAAGATAGGCATCAAAGAACGTCAGCCTTTTGCAAATGTGGTAATGACTTCGCTTTCTTTTCTAGATATGACTAAATGAATGAAAGAATGACTTATTCATAAAGCCCTATTCGCAGACACAGAAAGGTGGACAGATTTGTTGGTGCAATTCCATCTTGCTGAAATAATGCCTCATTTCTTCGTAAAAGTAATTCAGTTAAAAGCAGTTGTGTATCTGCATGCAGGTTGTATCCGGTGCTTTTGACACAGAGCTGTAAAGCCTGAAAGCAGCTGCTCAGAAAACGGAAACCCATTCCATGAAACTCTGTGCCCTGGTTTTAAGGTAAGGGCACATCAAATTTGGAGACTCTGATCCCAATAACACCCACTTTATTATAAAACATGTTGATTGTTTATAGTAACAAGAAAGTTTTACATCTGGACTAGTGGCATTGTGTCATGTTGCCATGCTGTGCCCCTGAGAGCGACCCATTCGTTTAAATTCCAAAACATGGCATGGTTTCTGCGAAAAAAAAATTAAGACTACTGTGGCTACTTCCTTGTCGCAGGAGCTAGCTCCATTCTGCAGCTAGCTCCTGTTTGGACTAGACATCGGCCACTGAGCGGGCAGCGCTGGCAAATGAGAAGTAGGCTACTCAGTTGCGTTAGCTGTGGAGAGGCTGGTCACCCACTGGATTGTCTTCTTCCTCTTCAGGTCTTTAGTATGGCTAGGCTAGCATTAACCTGCTGAATGGGAAGCTTCAATTGGAAGCCATATTTAGCTCTGTATAACACAGTATGCTTACGCTTGGTGTCACCTTGGATGCGTTTAAATGCAATCAAAAAAACACGTCAATGGATCTAATGTATGTAGCATACATATGTCATACGCAGTTGATATATGTAGCATTAGTATAGGCGTGCCAATACTAATGCTAACCTATCCAACACTAAAGCTAGTCTATCAAAAGCTAAACCTAGCCTATACAATGCTAAAGCTAGCCTATATGAAGCTAATGCTAGCCTATACAACTCTGATGGCCAGCAGAGGAAGAAGGCACTCCAATGGATGAAGCCAGTTGCTTCACCTTAACAAAAATCGGTGAAGCAACCTATCAAATGCTTATGCTAGCCGACTTGTGCAAATGGCCAGCAGAGGAAGAAGGCAGTGAGTGACTAGTCAAGGAATCATAGACACTAGCCTCTCCAAAGCTAACACAAGTGGGAGTTTTTTCCATTTGCTATTATTAATCAAATCAGTGGAATGGATATAGGAAGTGATTGGAGCAGTAGCTGAATTCAATGATATTTAGAGGTAAGAACATACTGACATGTAGCACGTCACATTCTGAAACTCAGCTGATTCATAGTAATCCTTTAATAGCCCTTGAATTAACGACAAACACTCAATGTGCTTAACAGAGTGACACAACTGAGAAGTCAGTGTAATTGGGTTCATTACTCCCTGTGGAAAACTAACCATGATTTTGTTTTGCAGTACACCTTTTCTACAACTCTTATGCTTCACACACAACAGCATCTAGAGAAAGCACACACTGAAAGCTGAGCTCCAACCAGCCGACGCTGACAGTGTTTACAACAAAGACTATCAAGTAACCTCTCATTGAACGCTGTGAAATGCAATCCACACAAATACGGTGGGACGGGGTTAGCGTTCCTGCATCGGGCTACGAAAACAGACAAGGGGAGTCATAAGTAGAAAGGAAGCAGCACACAATAACATGCCAATAAAGATAAATATAGTCCCGGCAGTGGAATACCTCGCTAAAGTATAGCTGTGCTCAGAGAGCTGATCTTCAGATGAGACGATTTGTTTTACTTCACCAGAGGAGATTTGTAATAATGAAGGGGTTTTACTGTACAACAGCATCAACACCTGGCTTTTTCAGCATCAATGAGGTGCTTCACAAAACCCTTTACACCAGCCCTAATAGCTAGTCAAAATATTAAAGCCTACGTTAAGATCATTCAGTGATTTCATTCCCACAGCAAAAATCTTATGAGGTAAGTAGCAGGAGAGAATACAGATCTATTGCCTTGAAGGTTTGGCGCGGGATGACAACGTCACAGTTTCACAAAATTTGTACAAATGATGTTTTTGAACTTGAATTCTGTTCTTTAAAGAGTAAAAGAAGTTTAACAACAAGCACATCTGCCTAAAAGAGACACTTGTGCAGCAACAGGTGGGGGAGGAGGCACACTGCATCGCTGTACAATTCACACAGAATTGTACAGAAGCAAACTCCAATTTCTGGTGGATGATATTAGCATGAAAATGCAGAGAAAAGTCATTCTGCAACATAAATTTGAAGTTTTCTTAGATGATGTCGACCCGTCTTGTTCTCATGAACACAGTACTGTGTCTCGTCTTGAGAGTTTTGTGTATCATTACGCTCCTAGTCAGGCTCATCGTTGTGATTCACAGAGAATTATTTCTATTTTCGTTCTCAAATGTAAATTAAATTTTGTCCTACAAGATAACCTGACCTAACCTGGTTTTATCTCTCTCTTTGTTAACCCAATACCAACTCAACCCAATGCCTCATAATATCATAAGTGTATTAGTCAATCCACAGTGTATAAGCTTTGACGTTTCTATTGCATGTTAGGTGATTGTAAACAAAATCTGAAAATGTGTCTATTACACAGAGGCTCTTTTTGCACAATTAAGCAGAACACAATATCTCTAAATGACCAATTTAATTATCTGTGGTTGATACTAACGTCTGCTAGTTATTTTCAATTCTCACTTCAGAGTATGAACACACCTTAGGCAAACTCTGCTAGGTCACGGTGGAAGACACAAGATTAGCTTTTTTAGTGTTTAGAAATGAATTAAAGGACAAAAACACCTGTTGTCGGCCATTTGCAAGGAAGCTGTATCACCTACATGTCAAGATATCTGTGGTTCAATCAGGGTGCGAGAGAAAAAGAGACATAAAGTTTCAGTACAAAACAACAAGGCTGAAAAGATTACAGTCGAGTTGCTTTCGTTTACCATTTTGAAACTTCAACTTTGGTTAAGGAGCACGCTGGATTCGAAAAGACCGACAGGCATTTGGAAATCTCAGTCCATGTAAGAATCTATGTTCTCGATGAAATACATATGCAGACTGTTGTTTTAGTAATGCTACTCATGCCAACTATGCTGGAATTAAAAAAATACTCAATCTTTTTTTCTTTGGTTTTGAAATGGTAAAAAATATTTTTACAGTAATAGCTACAACAAAATGATGACATAGAAACACTAGTTTACTGTTTTTATATTTTCTCCATATATTTCTCCATTCATATATAGAAATTGACCATGACCAGTACCAGTTAGGCAGCAGCTTTACAAAAAAATAGAGACTGTAAATTGATCACAAAGTACTGATGTCTGCATCTCCAGATTAAATAGGCAATATAGGCAAAACACCAGGTTTCACAGCGGTCGTCGACCACAACCATCTGCAAATAGATAAAATACATAACTACTTGAAACTCCCAATAAAAAGCCTTATAACTACCTACTTCAATAGTTTAAACACCAAACATATCTTATTATCCGTCAACACACACAGTGAAAACCGCACAAGCTAATCTCTATGGTCTTCCTTATTTCCTCTCGGAGTGTACATTCAATCAGTGCCAAGGAGAATATGGTGCCAATCAATAGCATGTCAGGTAGCATTGTGACGAGGTATTTCAGCTTCCCAACCTGTACTTCCTTCTAAAAGATATTCTCTATGAGCATGTCTTTGAGAATAGGCAATCGTTTGGAGTTACACAGACAAACACAGAATACCACAGAACAGAGGAATCCACAAACACTGAACTGCATAGGCTAGAGTCAACGGTAGACAACCAGAGGCACGAAGGGCAAACTGCAACCATTTCCCTTTCTCTAAAATACAGGATGGCTACATCGCAAGAGGCGCATCCTAAGACATTGACTGTGGGTTTTTTTCTCTTCCTTTTGCCAAAAGATTACCATATGTATCATTGTGAGGTCTTGACAAACAGGTTAAGAATCTTCATAAACACCACACAGGCATCTTGGAAGTTACATCTGAAAGTCAAACCTTCGCCCCCGGCCCAGAGTCGGCATCAGAGAGCACTGCATCATCAAAGCACAAACAGTCCCGTTCTCGGAAACAGCAAAGTGTTTTATGTTGAAGCCGGTCACTGCTAGGTTTGGCCAGAGGCCAGTGCTGTGTTCCCTGCTTCTCCTGAGTCAGCGGGCTGCTTGAGACAGCTGTAATGTCCTCAACCGTCACCAGATCGTTTAACGAGGGTATGTTTCCTCGTTGTTGATTTGATGTAAGCCTCCCTAATTGCTTCCCCGATCCACTGAGCTACACTGTAAACTAGCAGCCGGGGTTATCAGCTAGCTGCAGACACCAATTCATTATAAGGAGGGCCTCACTTCTGTCGCAGTATGTTAGTTTGGCAGTAAAGAAGGAGAATGTACACTGTGTACTTTGTTGAATATTGAGGCTCACAGCCCTGGGGACCAACGGCAAGATAGTGTCGTCGTCCCCAACCGAAGAAAGGACAAGAGGACAAAGGTGGATATAATTGAAAGGAGGGAATATGTTGGAAATATATCCATTAATTAAACAATCT
Source organism: Brachyrhaphis terrabensis (assembly GCA_903067065.1). NCBI lineage: Eukaryota > Metazoa > Chordata > Actinopteri > Cyprinodontiformes > Poeciliidae > Brachyrhaphis > Brachyrhaphis terrabensis. The sequence goes on from CAEGAG010038996.1 coordinate 21,407, forward strand.
TAACAAATCAATAGGATAGGTCTATAGAAATATATAGAGAAAATGTATCAATACTGCAACAATGTGCTAGCAGTTTGTTTTTTCAAAAGAAAATGCAGCATTTAATTTTTTTCCCCCCCTTTTTGAATACTTTATTCATTTTTGATGTACTAAACAGAACATCCATAAAAGATAACCCAAACTTTTACACCTCTTTCGTAAGGCAGGTTGGGAAGGAAAAAAAAAAAAAAAGGAAAAAACCCAACAACAATGATATTTTTTACAGTGTAGCTCAGTGGATCAACTTTAAACTACATTTAAAGTCCATCTGAACAGACAATCAAACATAAATGAGGTGTCATGAGAGTCCTTTCTGCAGATTGATATGATCCAGAAATGGCTGCCAAATCTGATGGAATCTATTTAATGTCCCTGATATTGCTAAAGATTTTGGAAGTTATTATTTGTAACTGTTATCACACCTTTAATTTATTCTTAGATCTACTTTTAAATAATAGCTAGTTTTAGTTCAGTTATGCATGCGCTCTCTACCTCTATGATGACTTTCTTCTGGGGAATCCAAAGAAAGTCAATCTAAAGTTTGAGGGGAACTTTAGGTTTTTCCCTCAAAAACTCTAAAGTTTGCATGAATAGTGTCTCTAAAAAGTTTTCACACCCAACTATGTGAGGTATGTGTACCTTTGACTCTAAAACCGCCAAATAAAATCCAGAAATCCAAATATAAAGACCTATGGTAACTCTTAGGGAGTTCTGGAGATGGAATCTGCTGACAGGATCCCTATCAGTTCTGCACAGCACAAATTATGGAAGAAAAAAAAAAGAAATGTCATTAGCAGTTTGCATGGAAATAATAAACCTGTAGTAGAGAGTGTTACGGTTTAGTGGAACCAAAATGAAACTTTTTGATGAGATGTAGCTAACTGCACTGGACCTGAACCCGCCACCCCAACTGATGAAGTAAGGTGGTGGAGTCATAATTACTGTGAATATGATGTCACTACACTTAAGAATTTTACATTTTCTAATGAGTCTGGATTGTATTTAGTTGACTGATCAAAGCCTAACTACATGCCTTTACGCTGAAACAGGTTGAGATTTATGAAGTGTTTATTTTATTTATATAAAAAATAAAAAAACAAAGTCACCAGTTCCATCCAGCAATTCCAGTCACATGGTCCTGAGCTGCAGGAAGTCATGTCTTGTCCAAACTGTGCATTACTAAAATGTAGTGTGCAGTAAATAATGATTAAAAAATACACAATACAATACTCAAAGCATATCAACTTTTTAATTAGTTTTAGATTTTTTTTTTTTGAACACTTTAATGCTTGGTGTCAGTGTAACTCACACCAACTCACTGCAGTATGAGAACTTTGCTGTGTAGCTTCACCTTCTGAGATTTTTGTGCAAAAAAGGAAAAAATACACGCGAAGTATTTTTGTGTTGAATTTTGCGTAAATATTTAAAATAACAATTATTTGCAGTTTTTACAGAAATGTTAACTAGAGAAAAACAATTACTGAGTTTTATAGAGGAGCAACAAGGAGCTTCAACAGCACTATAAGAAAGCTAACCGAACATGTCAAATTAGCTTCATTACCTTTTAGCCTCTCTTTGTCATAGAATTAGTGTTGGGGATGTTTAGCATTGAGATGCTATTTTAGGTGTGAATAGCTTTGGCGATAGGCTAACTACTTTAGCACAGTGTTCACACAACAATAGTCCTTTCCAATGTCCTATCAGATTGTTTTTGAATCAAAAATGAACCCCCAGTGGGCCAAGGGAAGCGGCTCTGTCGTCCATCGTGGTTGTTAGCGGATGCCACTGGTGCGTCAGATTTACAGGAGTAACAGAAACACGGTAATACAAAAGTTCCGATCGGAACCCTTGTATGTGAAAAGATAAAAACTGCTTAAATTTTTAACACGTTAATATCTATGTAATTAATTAATCAAAACTCCAGTTCTTGTTGGATGTAACAATATCAATGGTGGAGATGGTTGTGCTAAACATGCATTCTAGATCTGAAAGCATCAGTAGTGGTTCCTATCTGAACATGAATTTATATTTCAGATTCAGAGAAGGAACCTTTTAGAGGATCGTTTCATCTCTAAAGAATACTAATAATGTAATACTACTTCTATCATAAATCTGAGACCTGCTTCAGCAGCATGCTGTCCCATAAAATCCCTCTCGACTTGAGCATGAGCAACACTTTCTGCAGAAATCCAAGTTGTTTTGTAGCTCCAACACAAAATCTGCAAAACCTGCAGCCTGACTAATGCTCCCATTCTGCTTTTTGTGCACTTTTAAAAGCTCAATCTTTCTGGTTTTCTTCTCCTTGCAGCAAATCATTAAACAGTAATCATTACAAAGCAGCCATCTGGTGTCTGATTACTTTTTAACGCATGCCACACACACAGACACACACAGCCGCAGACACGCTGGCATTCCTGTGGGTCTCGAGGTCGCAGCAACTCTTAATCCCACCACCTTAGTGGAAGTAAAAATAAATAAACAAAGAAACAATTCTGGCTGCCCTCAAGCTGCCCTCCCCCTCCAACGGTGGCATCGGCTCAGCTGGAAGTGTCTGGACGCGCTGAAGGATGGGGACGTGACGTGTGTTTCCAGCGGTCAAACTGGGGAACAGCTACATTTCGCAGCCATAATCACTTGAAGCAGCCGAACGTGAACGCAGCTCAGAGGGGCCAGAAATTAATCTGCGGCAGCATTAATCCATTCATTAACGTCCAACACCCTCTGCCAGCACGCCCAAACAGACAGAGGGCCGTCACTAAAAATAGCACGGATCGGCAGAGGCGACCGGCTCCTCTCTCAAAACGAGCATTTTTTTTTTTTTTACATTTTCTCTTTTTAATTTTAACGCGAGGACGAGGAGGATGACGAGGCCGACGGAGGATTTGCTGGTAGCAAAAGAGAGAGAGAGGAAGAGAGAGGCCTCAACAGAAACCTCGTGAGCCTGGCCCCTGCAATCATGTGATGGCATAATCTAGCACTTTCTGAAATCCTCTGCGGTGTGTGTTATGCTGTGTGTTGGTAAATTACAACCAAATCCCCGCGACCGGAGCTGGGCTGGAGCTGAACTGAGAGGTCGAGTTAGAGGAGGATGTGACCCGGGTCTTTACGGTCTCCACTAGAAATTAAAACGTGATCAAAAGAGTTTATCATGCAACAACAAAAACAAAAAAGAAAAAAAGAGGGGCTTTTTAAAAATAGAGAGCTACATTTGTTAGCTCGGAGGCCTGTTGTGTTCCCTGGAGAGCTGCATGTGATCACCGTTTGTTTTCACAACTCTGAGTCACTGGGAACTTATTTGTGCAAGAAAAAAAAATAATCAAAGTGTCTTCCATCTGTGTGTGCACTCTTCCAAGAAGATTTTTTTTTTTATTGCATTACCTGCTTTATAATGATTCAGCATAATACTCAACAACAAAAAAAGAGTCAACAACATTATGCCGCTCCAATGCTCTTTTAAAGGACTGCCAAAAATACCCAGCAAATTCTGCCTTGATTGCATTTCAGCTGATGACATCCAAAGATTAGCTTGTTTTAGTAAAACGTGTGGCGGCAGAGTGACTTCGGCCATCTGAGTTGGATTTGGAGTTGAACAGAGATGCTGGAGGTACATGGAGCTTTTTTTTTCTGCTCAACACCAGATTGGTGCCCCTCTTTTAAATACCGTAATCTGCTTGCATCGCCTCAAATAGCTATGTGATTTACCATTACACTGGTGCTTTGTGCAGTCTGAAATCATAATGCTTTAGCAAGGAACTCCTGTGTTTCTGGATGCCAGGAAATCGAATTGCTTTCCTTACTAACTGGTTGGACTGGAATCATTAAGTCTGATTCCAGTTACAGTGGAAGTAGTGGTCAATGCAGCAGTTCTGCAGAAATTATCGAGACCTAAAAATTGATCCATCCATTGTCTTTACTAAGGTTGAGCAATATGGCAGAAAAACATATCAGGATATAAGCCCTTCAAAACTATTGATATCCATAATTACTGATTTGTCTTTTGTCTTAAATATCCAAGACACTACCAAACAAGTGATGTGACCTTTCTTCTTTTATCCACAATTTCCTCTTGAGATGTTGTACTCATTTTCTCCTTTTACTCCTGTGAACTGCAAAGACTCAGCGTGCACTATCTGTGGACAGTTGAAAGTTCACAGTCAAGTGTACCGATTGGCTAAATTTCCCATGACAAATTAGTTAATTTCCCACAATCCGAATGGATGCTAGGAAGTTTGATGAGCTGGTTTGGCGATAAGCCCAGTTTCTTTAACATCAGGGTATCCACCGTCAGTGTGGCATAGAGAGCGGCAGTCACACTACGCAGTCTTGAGACTGACTGTGTTGATTCTCAACATTATCAGCTCAGTGTCGCAAAGTGTCTCCCATCTGCTCAAGTCAGTGCGCTACTGAGTACGCGTCCACAGTCACAAAAACGTTCCTTTGTACGGACGTGTACGCCGGATGTCCACCTTGAGTACGCCTGGATCTCCAAGGAGGGAAGAACACCTGAAAGTGTTGGGGAAACATGAAACTGCAACTGCGTATTTTAGAGAACAGATTTTCACATGCAAGCTAAAGAGTAAGTGAGTTAGCTGAATCCTCCAACCTTTCTTAGTTGGGCAGTGAGAGATTGAGACTTTGATTTGGAAATTTTCCTCTGCCTACATCCCCTAGAATGCCATGCAGTTCAGGATCGGGGTTCAGTGAAATGATCAAAATTCAACCTGGCATATTTTTAATTGATAACTTAACACTTATCGTGACAGATACAGTTATTGTTTTAACGCTCTGCCCTGGTTTAAACCAAAAGAGTCACATGCGGCCTAGTGCGCCTATCGCCTGTGTCACTGGGCGAGAAGCAGGGTACAACCTGGACACGTCGCTCGTTCAAAGATCACCAGTCTTCTGACATTGTGTTTCCAGCCTGACTCAGCACGTTTGAAACCCCAGCAAAGTAAGTTAAAAAAAAACGGACTGATGTCAATTAACCATTTCTGGTGGAAAACCTTTTACTAATGGAAAACCACTATCACCCTCCCAGCAGAGCAATGCTGGACCAACAGAAACACACAACTTATGGATAGACTAGTTAACCTAATAGTCATGTTTTTATTTTGGACAGTGGGAAAACGGGGAAGAACCCATGGACACACAGAGAACATGCAAACTCAATGAGGAAAACCCCCAGGTGAGGTTTTGAACCCAGGACCTTCTTGCTTCAAGGCAACAGTGCTACCACCTAATCCACCGTAGAGCCTGAGTTCAAAGTAATCTTAAGACTTAGAGGGCAGAACAGCATGGAATTGTCAAGGTCTTGAGTATCAAACTGGGCATGTCTTCCTTTATCCAGGCTACAAGTAATTGGAAAAGGAGCAATTTGATTGTAAATATCTGAAATGAATGAGAAACAAAAAAAATACAAAACGTCATACGTATATGAATTCTGATCAGTTGCCTTTTGTGATGTAATGAGAACCATGTTTACAGAGAGGAGATATTATCTTTATTTTATTTATTTTATTTTTTTAAAGTAGAGCAAAACAGACAAAGAATACACAAATTGACCAATACATATTCTTTAGGAGACAAGCGATATCTAACGTGACTCTGACCGAGTTCCCAGAAAGGTCTGGCCTGTCCTTTAACAGGAATCAGCCTGTCTTTGGCTGTGTTGACAGACTGGAGCAAAAGACTCAGCTCCTGACCTTTGTCTTTGTTTGCAGAAGACACCACGGTTCTGTTTTATACGACAGCATCAGAGGGAGAAAGTCAAAGTGGACAGCACACACACACACACACACACCGTGCCGAACTCTGACCGACACTTTCACTTCTTTACAAGCTAAACGATGAGTCAAATTACAGTCCCACTGCTGCACTTTATCACCTCAATAACACAGCTTTTACTTTCAAACTTATGCACATATATCCCGTAGCATCTCCCTTCATTTTGATAATGAAGCACGTTCCCTTAAAACGTCCAAGCAAGAAGCATCCTGCGAGGGCAGGAGGAAGAGCAGCGAGAGGAGGACGAGGGTGTCACAGAGAAAGAGGCAGCCTCACCTTAGCAGCGACGTGCTGTGATGTCCGCAGAGGGTTCGGCTCCAGCTCCGATCCTTAAACGGAGTAAAATCGGTTCTGTTTGCGGGCGGACGGACGGATGATTGCAATGTTTATATCCCCGCTTCTCGTGCCTCTGATGCTGCTGCTGCTGCTGTTGCCATGGTTATACATTCACCCAGACCCTGTGTGTTTCTGCAGCCCCTCTCTGCCGCGCTTCAACTCTCTCTCTCTCCCTCTCTCTCTCAATTTGGGAAAGTGCGGCAACGTCGCGGCGAGGCGCGCGCTCACTCCCTGCGTTCAACGCCAGCCCGTTCCAAACGGAGCTCGTGCACGTGCTGGTCGGTGAACCTCGTAGTTAGTAGCGCGCGGGGCTCCCTCTGATTGAGAGCCGCGTGCGTCTTTGATGCGCGAGGATGTGCGCGTCAGACAGGTCGGCGAGCTAACGTGACGTCAGAGCCTGCCCCCCCACACCACCACCTTTGAAGCTCACGCGAAGCGTGCACGCGGAAATGACCACGCTGACAATGAGAAAGGAGGAGCGTTAAGCAAACGAAATCGAGGATGTCACGTGACTTGGATGCTGTGACAGGTTGAAAGGAGGCAATCAAGAAGCAAAGTTGTGGAAAGAGAAAAAGGCATGATCAGTGGATGGAGACATTGCTGAGAAGAAAGTTGCTAAACTCGCAGAGGTTAGCAAAATTATCCAGGGGTCCAGGACTTGGATCCCCCCGCAGTAGTACATTAATTATCATTTAAAACAACTTCTATAAATTCACTCAGCTTATATTTATTTATCTATTTACTAGCTACTTACTTAGCTATTTGTTTAGCTATTTATTTAGCTAAAGTAAGCTAAGTAAATAGCTTAGCTTACTTAGCTAAAGTAAGTAAGCTTACTTTGTTAAAGTAAGCTTATTTACTTTAGCTAAGTAAGCTTACTTTACTTAGCTAAACTAAGCTATTTGCTTATCTATTTACTATCTACCTAGCGTATTATTTACTTAGCTATTGACTTACTTAGCTAGTTACTTATTTGCTTACTTTTTCACTAATTTACTTATTTACTTTACTTACTAGTTAACTACCAATTTATTTAAGGATTCTACCAGGGTCTATCCATGTGGGTCAATTTATTTGGACATAATAAAAGCAACATAACCACTATTTGTTTCTGACAATCAGGTAGCAGTGCATTCAAAATGCCATCTGTCATGCTTAAATGACTCCTCTCAGACTAATCACTTGTCACATAAATGGGGGAAGGGAGGATTATGTATCAAATGAATATAAATGTTCATGACACATAAGCTGCTAGCTGTGGCTACAGTGGGTCTGCTTTTCCCCTCATCGAGGTCTTTTTCATCTCTTGTTCTGCTGAATAATGCTCCTCTTCGTGTGTTCTCAGACTCTCCTTCTGCTTAAACACACAAAGTCAACGGCCACTTTTCTCTCATGGCATTTTTGAGAGATATTGTTTTGTTTTATTTTCTCCTCTCAGCTGCCAAGATCAGAACAACGATGTAGTCTGAGGTGCAAGTTGGCAGAAACTTCAGGCGTTGCACAGAAAGGTCGCTAAGGAAACCCCGGTTCCATTAGTGACACTGCAACCTGCGCTGGTGCTTCGTGCAAAACTCACTTTTGTTGGCTTTCAAAATTTGCTTTTTTAAGTTTTGTCTATTTCTTTATTTGTGTGTGTGCTGATTTATTCTTTAAAAACAAATCAATGCTTACCTTTCAAATAAATGACATTTTATTGGTTTGTTTAATGGAAACTAAGTTCTTTCTTACAATGTATTTCTTTATTAATTCAATCATTGATTAAGTGCATTAATTTATTTTTATGTAATTATTTAGGGCTGAACAGCAGCGCACCAACAGTTGCCTAGCAGCAAGAGGTTCCTGGGTTTGAATCGTGGTCTGGGTCAGGAGTGGACTGGTATGGTGTCCATAGCCAGGTTAAAGCTGGTGGTTTAACCCGTGGATGAGCTGTTGCACTCACTCAAAGTGAACAGAAAGAAGGTAGCGTTGGTTGAAAGGTAAAAGTTTGTTTGTTTTTTTTAGGCTACGGACACCGTGTTAGCTAGCACTCGCTAGCACTAAGTTATCTGGGCAAACTCTGAGAAACAAAAAAAAATATCTAATTAACTTTTTAAATTTTTTTTTATTATATCCAATCATTCACTACACAGGTTTACAGCTCTTGTTTGTCCGAAACTAAAATGGCTGCGGCGCACTGTTCTAAATTTAGTAGTGTGACGTCATGTGCGATCAGTACTATGACCACAGGGAGATGGGCTCACTGTGACCCCGCATGGTCAAGAAGGTACACCAGTGGATGGATGTAATTATTTAGGAATGTCTTTCTCAAACACATTCATTGTTACAGTATGTTGTACACCACGCAAAATGAGCTGTGCTGTCGTTGAAGCCATTTATTCTCCGTAGTCCAACACGGTTTGAAAGTAAAAATTTCTCTTCAGGTTCCTGTACTTGCAGCATACCTTCTCAACCATTTGTACTGCATCCTTAAGACCTTAACTCACATTTCCACAGCCATTTTAAAATTTTTTTTTTTTTTTACTTCGTCTGGAGGGTTGACCGTGGGTCACAAGAGTTCGAGTCATGGGGGAAAGCCTCGTGAAGGAACATTTGCAAACTGTTTTTTCCCCGTCTCAGTGAGAGAGATGCAGGCGCTCTTAATTATCTGGGTTAGAAACATGAGCGCTCACCCTCTGACTGTATCAGCTTTCCCATTGGGGTGTAGCTTTACAAACGGCCCAGTCTCACTCCGTAACATGATTTAGGCATACATTTTGACATTCACCAGTTAAAGCTGCAGGATGAAACTTTTATTTAAAAAAATATATTAAATTTTTTTTTTTACATATTTGTCAAAAGTGTCACAATGTTGTGACAATATGGTATGGTAGGATCTCCTCCACCTCATCCCTGGGCTACTATTTTCATCTGAAGAGATGCACCTCTCCTGACCAAAAACAACCAATCAAAGCCAGGAGGAGGGCCTTAGCGCTGTCAATCACCTTGGAATCACCTTTTCACTATTTGCTAAATGTGCAAATGGTGGAAAAACAACTTACCGATCCAGTAAAACTGTTTATCCGCGCCATCGGTGGCTATACTAACTAGCCTTAGCATTTCTGGCAAACTCTTCAAAGCGGAATATGCTGTAGCGTAGCAGACAGCAAGGGGAAGGAGGGAATGAGGAATGAGCAGTGGGTATGCAAGTGTGATTGACAGCGATAAGACCCACCTCCTGGCTCTGATTGGTTGTTCCTGGTTAGCACTGGGAGTTGGCAGAGAAGCTTGATTTTTTCACAGATCATCTTTGTCACATCATACTGTCACAACATAGAGACGTCGTGTAGAGTTTCAACAAATACTTAAATTTTATTTATTTATTTATTTTAATAAAAGTTACATACTGTAGCATTAATATGAGCATCAGGAGCTCAGTTGATTTTGATCTCATTTGATTCCTACTAGAATTCATTTCCCTCCCTTTAAAGCAAAAAAAAACAACTTCAGAGAAATTAACATCTGAATGCGGTTCCTGCTCTTCAACACGGCTTCTGTAGAAGTACTGACATATCTTTAAAAAGAAAGAAAAAAAAAAAACCATAAGATTTTCTTGCGAGAATTGTCAGAACGGCTGTAAATGCCGGAGAAATATCATAGCATTAAGGAATCTCACAAAACATTTTCCGTTAGGACGTGACATACCTCCTAGAAGTCTGCCTGTGGTCGTCGTTTTACGTTCTCAGATCTTCTAGAGAGCAGATCAAACGCCGCAGGATCAATTACACGACCTGCAGCGTACAGAAGCAACGTGTCTCGTCTCCTCTAGGCATCTTCAGATAATAACAAGGCTTTCCTTGTGTCAACACCACCAGCTAGCATTCTTCTGCTTCACTGCTCAGCATACGTGATTATGAAATCCGCTCCTTCCTTACGGAGAGGACGATTATCTAGATAATTATGCATGTGGGGGATGTGTTATTAGGAGAAACTTAATGGTGTTCCTATAAAAAGTCTTTGGGGCTTCTGCAACTTTTTTACGTGTTGGTAATAAAACCCAAGTCGCCACCTCCTAAAGAGCTCCTGGCCAATGGGAAACCATTGAACAAACTTTTATGTGGCCTCTAAAAACGCTCGAACATCCCCTGCACCACTTCTGTCAGCCAGTCCTCATCATGCGCAGGTAGGACCAGCTTCAGGGAGGGGGATTTTTTTTTTTGTCTGACATCCGCAGCTCCTTCAGTTCCTCGCACCATACATCCCAGAGAGCGTCTTTGCCAAGACCGACCATCCCTGTTTAAAAAAATTGGAAGCATGGCCTTCCACTGCTCTGCTTCGAAGAGGTAAGTATCTCACGCTGAACTTCTAGAATCTCTTTTCTTAACAACTCCTGGTTCCAGAACCTGTCTGGTAGCAACAGTTACTCTTCTGTTGCTGCCAAAACTAAAACAAAGATTCAGCTAACATCTTAGAATATCTGTCCATACCTTTTTATTGTAATCATTACTAAGCAGTGTCATGTCTGACTCCGTAAGGAATTCTACGTAGATATTGGTTAAGGTAGGACAGAAATCATGCCTGGAGGGTTGGGTTGATCTCAAACTTGAAGGAGCAACAAAGGGGCATCCCAGAGTTGGTGTCAGTAAGTGAAAAGTACCTTACACTTTCAGTGATGTCAGGAAATTATGTAAATGTTAGGCAGTAGAGGTGTAACTAATTTCTCCTGATCAGGTGAGACAAGACACTTCCACAAATCAAGCAAAGGCTTCAGTAATGATAAACTGTTTTAAATAATCTGTAGCCAGTGCTATAACACAAGAGTTTTTGCACATTATTTCTGTTCTCCTTTAATGCAGTTAGCTGTATGAATTAATAAAATCTTTGCTCTCCACAGCAGTTGTACAGTAAAAAAGGGACAAATCATGAAAGAGCTACAAACTTCAATTTTGCTAGTAATCCAAATGGAAGTAAATCTCTGGAAGATGCTGATAATTGGTTATGAATAGGTTTCTTGGAGACTTTAGTGATGATCCAGTGTCATGCTGACCTGGGATGAAATGGTGAATCTTGGTTCCATAGAGGTCTACTTGTTTCTGCTTCTTTAAGACCGTTTCACAGGTCAACGGGTCTGAGATGGAAACCTTGACATCCTTCATAACAGCGACACTTTCCTGCTCAATCTGGGTTGTCGAACTGACAACTGAAGGGACATGAAATCCCCACAGCAATTTCTGGGTCTCCTTTGGGATCGCATGTTATTGAGGAACGCCTCCTGGGTGCCTCCCTTTGGAGACGTCTAGATGAGGAGGAGGTGGAGCAGCTGCTCCCATCAGACTACAGAGCTTCTCATCTCATATTAAAGCTCATTGACAAAGGTCAGGCCAGCTGCTTGTAACAATTCCATCCCATAGAGCCATAGGTGAGGGTCAGAAGGTCAATCAAAAACTTCACTTTCTGGTTCAGGTCTTTCATCACCATAATAGACTAAAGTAGCACCCACTACTGCAGACTCAATCCTTCTACTCTTTCATCCAACTATCATTTGAGAGAAAGACACCAAGATAATTAAGATACTTCTCTGCTGTTGGCAGAGATTGACCCTCAACCTGAACGGGGCGTTCCATCTTTTTTGGGTCACTATAAAGGCAGTTGGGTTGATATGTCAGGTACAGTGCCTCCTTTTGGTGGTGTGTACACAGGTTGCTGGACCCCATAGTTGAAGACCTGGCCTGCCGCTACAAAGAGGTCCTGATATCTATACTTATAGTCATGGCACCTGTGGGTGCCATGACTATAATCTTGAAGTCACCACACTTCAAGGTTCATCCAATGTTCTGGATGAATGTTGGCTCAGAACCAATGTTCCAAGTTCCCTGGATAACTTGTTTTGTGGAGTCATTGGAAAACCTCCACCAAAGAAATGTAGCTAACGATAGCTGCGCTTCCATTACAAATGTGCGTAATACTTTGTCAATATTCCAATCTTGAAAAAACACAATTTCACAAGAAATGCCACAAAATCACATGTAAAGAAGTTTGTTCACATGTTAAGTCATCGAAAAACATGCCGCACCATCAACTTCCTACTACTTCGTCTTTGTATTTTCCACCACAAGTACTAACATCCGGTTGGTGATCACGTGACTCGTGTGATACAAAAAAGTATATCCACTTCAGTTTTGTGAAATATACAAATTTTGACATGGCCGAAAAACCATCTCATTCATGTGAAAAAACGTTGCATTGAAAAAGGTTTTTCTTGTTTTGTTTTTTTCCAACACTGGTGCATTTCCATTAAGTAAATTTATTTTTGTAATTCCAATTTGTGCAATTTTATGGTAATAAGTATGTGTAGACATACATTTACTTATGTATAGATATACATAAGTAAATGTATGTCTACTTGTGCAACTGATCAGCATATATATTCTGGATAACTTTTTGGTCAACTAGATTTTGTCTTCAGTTTATTTGAATTTCAAATTCCCACACCAAAAGCTCTTAGTATCAAATAAATACCACAATTACGATAATTAGATTTCTGACCTGCAAAAAATAGGATTTACATGGAAATGCCTGATAATAAACAACCGAAACAGTACATGGGCCAGCTTTGTCACATTTAAAAAATAATGTGACAAAGCTGCACCTGCTTTGTCACATTGATTTATTACTGTTTGTACTTTGAGGTCATTAGACATTTCAAAAGTTGAATACCAATAAAACTCTGCCAGACTCAAGAATCTAGCTCTTCTAGTGATTATCATATGGCAATTAAGTAAAAAAAAAAATGTACTTTTAAAGTATTTATAATTATATTAAGTAAGATATGTAAACAATAAAATAACATGTCTTTTTATGATTTACCTGTAGCAAAACTTAAGCATATTCTTGCTGAACTATACAGTGTACAGGAGATGGGTCCATATTAAAAGCTGGACAGTCTTGCAAGTTTTAGATGTGTTCTTGTTACATCACACCTCATTGAAATAACTAAATAATTTCCTCAGCCTGTTTCCCTGGCTCGGCAGTAGCCTGCTAATGATCAATTTATTTAAATTGACTGGACTCAAGCAAGGAAATATCTTAAACATGTACAACACTGGCCCTTCATGACCCAAATTACCAGACCCTTACTCGTATATATTCTGCTTTGAAGAAAGATTGGGATTGAAGGCAGGCAGCCCTCCCACTGGGTTTCTGAAGATGTTCTTTTAAGGTGTACAGCATAACAACTCCACCTCTGAAGAGACCCCAGTGACTTTACCCTTTAGTCATTCTGATGACACTTCACTCACACACCGTTCACATATCTTCTTTTCCTCAAGCAAACATACACGAAGCTAATGTGGAGATGGGCTGCACCCATTACAACACCTCCCCTACTTCTTCTATTTCTCACACTGACAAGCTGCAATTTCAGCCTTTGGAAAGGAGTTGTCGCTATTAAAGTCGGCCTTCCTGATGATGGGTTCGGATGAGTGTAGAGAGCTGTCAAAAATCAGGACAGAAAGGCTGAAAGGAAGCTAAAGGAAGTCAGTATCAGAGTGATGATAGAATGCTACACAAACATATGTTTATTGCCAAGACAGATTACACAGAAAAGCCGTGTGACTATTTCTGTTTTTTTGCCCCCCATTCACCCTTACCTATATATAGACTTATTTGTCTCAAACTACTTTCAACTTAAACAATGAAGTATAATATTGTTGCTTATGTAAGGGATTGGTTAAAGTAAGAAAAGTCAGCTTCAACCCTTTAACATTTAAAATGTTTAGCTTAGATTTTAACCCGTGGAATTCAAAAAGAACAACTTTATTGGACAGAATTATTTCTTTAGCAAAACAAGAAAGGACCGAGACGTCATGGAAAGGTGAAATTGACTTGCCGCTGATACTTTGCGCCGCCACGCAAGATGGTCAAAGTCCTTAACGGCTGGCCAATGTGCAAGCTAAAATGCTTTGCTGTTTGATGTAGCCAGCCAAGCAAAATAAGGCAGAACCACAGCATCCTCCATTAAAAACCGCTGGACAGGTTCTGTGTTGATCTGCCTCAAGACAGACCAAGAGGAAATTTTTGACTTTCTTGAAAAGTCAAGAAATGACTCAGAACATACCAAATTATGGTTGATCTAACTGTAGTGGTTGCATGTAGTGGAGCCCTCTTTTGTGTCTTCACAACAGTATTTGTGCCGTCTTCCTTGCTCCCCATCAAAATGCCACATAAATCCTTGTGGTTTTCTAAAGTACTGCTGCTGTAACAGTCTTCCTCACTATCTCGACCGCAAAAGTCATTACGCGGCCATGTTTCCCTTGGTATGCTGGCCCTGACACAGGAGAGTGTCATTTCCATGTCTGTTTCATAGTTTTGTACTTTTTCTTCAAAAAGCAAGAGTTCTAACTGTCCTGCTTTCTAAATACTCTAAACATCCACATGAGATGCATGGTGGCCTAAATGCAATGTATTTTCCTATGGAAAACTCACAGACAACCTATTGGAGCAATATATTTTTTAATCTAATAAGTGGTGTAATGTTTGAAACTTATTGTACTATTACTAACCACTGCTGATATTTGTGCTGTTTCCATTTTGAACTTCAATTGTACAACACAAACATCTCTAGCAGCTAATGCTAGCTCACTCTTTAGGAGCAATAATATTGTCGATGATGATTCCTTCATTGTTAGTTTGTTTACGTTCCGTCTTTCTTTAAGCTAGCAAGGATGGTCAAGGTAATGACGCTGGCTTAAGAGAAGCTAGTGTCCTCGCTAGCTTAAGGTAATGTGGTTAGCTTAAAGAAAGCTAGCGTTCTTGATAGCTTGAGTTAAGGTAATGTGGTTAGCTTAAAGAAAGCTAGCGTCCTCGCTAGCTTAAGTTAAGGTAATGTGGTTAGCTTAAAGAAAGAAAGGAGTGGAAGGAAAACACAACTACAGAAACAGTTGATCGATACATCCAGGTTTATTTTAGTTCAAATGCAAAAATGCAGTTTGCTCTTTGTTTCTTGTCCAAATCTTCAGCTAGACTCATTTTCATAACGCTTTGTTAACCGATTTTTAAAAGTTATATCTTCATGTGAGATTTAATGTTTCAATAACATTTGTTTGATTTCTTCCCATTTACTGGAGTCAAAGGAAGCACAGTTTAAGCAGAAGTAGGAATTCTTCCTTTTACGTGCCAAGACTGAGTACCAAGGTCACTGGCTAAGTGCTGCATGACATTCCTGTGGCGTTTTATCGATTCGGATAAAAGGGAAAATGTCAAACAGAGTGAGACACATGACCGAATACTGATTTTCACTACCGTTCCTCAACAGAAAGCAACAATGCCATCCATCAGTGTCGACACGCTCCCTCCTGTGTGTGGCTCTTCTTTCCCACCTCGCTGCACCGGCTCTTGGACGTGAGTACAGCCGCCTTCTCTAAAAATCCTCCTGAAGTGCACATCATGCAAACTCCAGTGTTTCTGTGAGCCTGTTCAGCAAAAACCCAACACGGAAAGGTAAAGCCAGCATCCACTCACTGCTGGGTCTATCTCATTATTAGAGGACGCAAGGGCCAGAAATAGCAGACAGTGTGCTGCTCTGTTTCACAGCATTAAATCAGATTAATCCTCCTCTCTGATAATCACAGCATTCCCTTTCTCTGTGCTCGTTTCGAGGCTTGACAAATCCAACATGGACGCGCCAAGAGCGCCACGCGCGGCAGTGCATTGTGGGATCCGCCTCATTATCACGGCGCGCGCACACACACGCACACTCGTGTGCAGTCCCAGCCACGGTTCATCTCCACCTCATTGCGCTAATGACTGGTTCTCTGCGCGTAATGTCGCGGCAGGCAGTAACATTTAACAACTTGAGGCTAACATCCTCAGTTAGTTTTAAGTGTTTTGCGGTGGTAAATATGGGATTATAAATACCGCTTCACTGGTTTATCTCGTTTCTCAGCAGTTTGTGTGGGAAGTAGGAAGGGCTTCCAGATGTGTTGTTTTCATGCTGATAGTTGTTAACGAGCTGACTCAGAGTGCTGACTTGATGAGCCCCTCTGGCTGCTCCCGTCCTCGGGTTATACCCGTTCCCCCCTTACCTCACAACAGGCCTTCATTCAAAAAAAAAAAAAAAAGAGTCAATCTGCACTAGATTTCTTTGTGCATTATCAGGGAGCACAGCAGAACACATTGCTGTGTGTCGCCTAGTGGACGGGTGCAGGAACTGAGCGAGAGCCGTTTGAGGCTGCTTGCAGCTTTAATTATTATCATTATTATCATTATTATTTGTATTAATATTACGTTTCCTTGTTGGCAGTGTCGCACTCAGAATTGTTGACCTCAATGTGAGGCCCAACAGATTTCGTTTCACAAGCAGAGTGTGATTCTCAAATTGATATATGTGAAATGTTATTAGAAAATCCTTTGGGTTTACTTACTGTAATTTGTAATTGAGACTAAGATGGAAAAGAACAGAGAAATGAAAAGGAGAAACGCAGGAAAAGGTTTAAAGAGAAAGACAGATAGGACTAGAGGATGGAGTCAACATCCCCAAAGTCTGCTACTATACAGAAAGAGGAAAAAAACAAAACCAAGAAACCATAGCAACAAACAAAATATGCCTATACAATAGCAACAATTATAACATCAATAAAAAACGGCTGATTATAAGCATGCGGGCAAATTCAATCAGGAAGATTTGAATGATTCTTGCTTTTCTTCTAAAGCAAGAAGAAAAGCTTTAGACTGAACCCAGTCTCACCAGTTAGCTTCACCATAATCATTTCATCATCATTTCACTCAACTCCAGAGGAAACAGGTAAGGAAGAAATCCCACTGATCAGCAGTTAGCATAGTTTGAGGACAGAATAAAAGCAACAAACTGTAATAGCAAATCCTCTGAGACTTTAAGGTGACACAAACAGAGTGCTACATTTTCTCGATTTATAAGTGGAGAAAAGGCATGGAAACCCAACCAGATGGAAAAGCCAAACAGGGATATAAACAGATTCAAGTTCTTAGGATGATTCTTGTGATCTTGTTTGCTTCTCCCGCCCCATCTATAGCTTTACAAACAGCTTGGGAATGATTGGACTCAAACTTTGGTCTCGCATGTAAATTTGAAGCCGTTGCAACTCAAAAGGAGCTGTGATACGTCAGTATGTCTACTGAAATGTTGAAAAAGTGGCTTCGGTTTGCTAATACCAGCTTGCTTCCTGTTCAACTTGTACATCCACTAAAGCAGAATCAGTCATTTATTTTAAAATGTAGTATACTTTTGTGAAATCTTCCAGATTTGTTAATGAAAAACACCCAAAAAAGAAAAAAATATATATATTTATGTATCTTTAAAGTTCTGTAACAGAGCCTTGCATTAAAATTGCAGACCAGTGCATTTTGATGGGAATCCCCTTTGACAAGAAAGACTTTGCCTTTCATTTAGCTGTCTCCTGGAATCAAATGTGATATTTGTCAAGCTCATTTATGAACAAGACCAATGTCCTCACTGTCTTCCTGTTTGTGCCGTCAGAATTAGACCTGAGCCGACTGGACGGTGACACCGTCTGCCCACCGATAAGAAACGGACAAGATGACCTTCCAGGTAAAAGAAAAAGAAAAACAAGAAGGAATACAGTAGGCAAAGAAAAAGCAGGTCATTTAATCACAGAACGATGGGTGGCTGGGTTGCATTCAAGGGAATCTAAACTTTCCACTTGAGTTTTACAGAATTTTTGTGAACAGCTCAGCAAGCCTGAACTGCTCACTGCAGCAGTAATGACTTTTCCAAAACATCTGCACGCAATTGCTTGGTGGTTTCATTAAGGAGCTTAGTATGGCCACGCTTTCTTACACACTATCTCCACTTTTGATCTGAAAACCAAAGATAACGCAAACGCGGAGGTAGCATCTTCGCTCTCTCCGGCAGCAAAGACATCTCAAATTCCTGACATGCCCCTTCCCTCTCCGGCCCCCTTCTCCTGCCGACAGGTTTCGATCTGATCACCCAGTTCCAGCTGGATGTGATTCCCCTGAAAGGTGTGAGGAAGGTGGACGGCTCCACGCCCCTCCAGGTGGCCTACCGTCTCGACAGGGAGGCCAACTTTCAAATTCCGACCATGTAAGTACAGTACGGGAGGCTTCGGGAGGAAGACATGAAACCGCACGAAACGTGGAGCGCACCGCAGCGGCCTCCTGATGCAGGTGGTGCATTATTACAGGCGCAGATGTTACAGTGTGCTGAGCAGCATGTAATTGATGGGGGCCAAAGAAAAAAAAAAAACATGCCCAGACGTTTCTTGGCCTTCCTCACACACATGCACACCAGAGCAGAAGGGGTGTGTGTGTGTGTTCTCCTTCCTTGCCTTTGCGGTGATAAATTAGCTTATGGCGCTTGCTGAAGGTTTTAGAATAAAAAATGAAATAAGTCTGGTTTCCTCTGCAGGCTGTAATTAAAGGTTTGCTTTGCCATCCTGAGTGAGCCTGCTCTGCTAACCTGAGACCAAGTTGAAGGGTGAAGCTGTTATTCAGAAGATTTGTAGACGGCTCCACATATATATATATATATATATATATATATATATATATACTCAATTTAAAAGAAAAGTTAATAATAAATGTATAATTTCCTCTCTATGAAGTTAGACGACCTTCAAACTTTTCACCATTTTAAGCATTGAAGTTTTTACACTCTTGTGTACTTTCAGTCAAATTCTTTCATCTTTCAAAGTTCCTATTCAGCCCTCTCAATTTGATAAATGATAAATGAAATTTAAGACAGCCAATTTGCTTGTATATAATTTCATTTCTGAATAAAGATTCTCAGAGAATGTTGCTAATCAAATAATGTCAAAAACACAACAAAACAGAACAGATAAGTCAGAGAGAACGTTAGCAAGAAGACTAAAGCCGGGTTAGGTGATGAGCAAATACTAACAAATGAAAATGGAACGACAACTCCAAACATATCAAGATACGATTGTCCCACTCAACTAGTCAGGTAAGGAAAAATAGGGTTAGGGTTAGGAAAAACTAATGAGAAACGAGGCCCTTGGTAAATCAGGAGGACCTTCAGAGATCTGGTGGAAGATTCTGCCAACAGAATTAGTACTAGTACTATTAGTAAATGGTATGTGGACTGAATTTATGATCAGTTTATTCTTACCGTCCATTTAAAGTGTTTTCCACTAGCCAATCTGGGGTTTTGTGCCTTGCCTAGGGGTACGCCCCCATGTGGCAGGTGGAAGCTGGGACTGCGAGACGACCACTCTTCCCTCTGCGGGAAGAGTGGTTTTGTGGACTTTACAGTCCACAAAACCAGCCTAAATAATATAGAACAAGTTATACAATTTGGACAAAAGAACTTTACTGACAACCCTGGTTAAGTTGTGAAATCAAGGTTTTTTTTCCCCAGATGATTCTGTTACAAAGACTGTGAAAATCATTCATGCTTTTATTACACTCTTAGATTATTTAAATTCATTGTATGAACCATAGATCAATCTTCCCTACAGCGTCTCCAAAGTACTGAGGTTTTTGTGGCTCTAGTGGCCTGTATTTTTTTGAAAGTAGGCTGACAGGAAAGAGAGGAAGATATGCAGCAAATGTCGGCAGGGCCCACGTATGGAGGACTAAGGCCTCCATACGTGGGTTGTGTTAAACCCCTATGCCACCACAGCACGCCCCTGCAGTCCGATTTTTAACAGGAACACGGAAACAAGAAAATATAACGCCAGTTATAAGGGCTGCTTGTATATTATCGGATTGATCTTAAGATTCTTTTAATAGTTTTCAAAGGTTTAGCCCCGGCTTATCTTCAGGCTCTTCTCTGTCTGTTCTTGATCCAAATAGATAACAGTTTTTATCCGTTCCAAGAACCAGACTTAAGAGTAGAGGTGATTGCTCTTGCTACTTCTAACTTATGGAAAAACCTACATTTTCATATCAGAGCTTCTTAAAATCCATTTCTATCCAATGACCCGACATTGTAACTTATATTTTTCAACTGTTGTGTTTTATTGTTGAGTCTTATTTTATTGTGGTTTTGTGATCATTAGTGCAGTCACAAGCTGTTTTACAGAGTGCTTTATTACTAAATTGACAATATATTGTGATGGAAGACGCCCCAGAAAACACTAAAATTAAAATCTGGTCAATCTGGTAAACATGCAAAACGGTTTGCCAGCGCTCATGCTCTTCATCCAATCTGAATGAGCTTGAACTATGCAGCAGAGAGAAACTGGTAAAAACTTCTGTCCCTAAATGTGTAAATGTCAAGAGACTATGACACACTTTTCAAAAATAAGAGTACTTTCTGTTCTACTTTGAAACAATACAGTACTTTCCGATGCCTCATCCATTAAAACCCCAAAAACATACATTGAAATTTGGGCTGTAATGTGGCAAAAAGGCAAAATTCAAGGGATGCCAATACTTTTACATACCTATGCAAATTTTTAGCTTGTGGTTTTTGTGCTCCATTTAGTTTCAACTAGCTGATTTCTGAACATAAACCTGCTTCCTGGACCAAGTATACGTCAAAGGCTTTAGCATCGTTACATAACCAAGGTTGCCTTCGGTGTTTCCCAGAGTGCCTGCGCCGCTCTGTTTGGACTAATGTTAGTTTCTGTATGCCAGCTTTACTTAAGAGGCTGTTACGCAAGTCACTGGCACCCCTCACCAATGCCACTCAGGCCCAGTGCCCTGAATGCAAATACCTCATTGTTATTCCCCTGCAAAGTCTAGTGGTACAGGCAATGCCCCCTTAGCTTAGACTGTTCTCCTTCTCTCATCAACTGCGGGGCAAGAAACGTCGCATGCTTCCAGACTCTCTGACCTGAGGCAACACTTGGTAGAGAAGTTTTCATTCATTTTATTAGGCTACAGGAAACCCCTTCTTTTATTGCCTCACCTCATTCATTTACGACTCAGCAGAAGTTCGGTTGCGGTGGCCATTCATAAATTTACCACCTTCTGAGAGGTTGGCTTGTCAAAAACACAGAGAGTTCCTGACTGTTAACCAGGTCTGCATGATGTTACTGATTTATACACCGACACTCTTTTGCTAACTTTTCTTGGCTCAAAGTTATTTGGAACAAAGTCTTGTGCTTGATAGTTTTGCTGAGATGTACTCATTTTGAGGTCATGACTTTACTCTGACATTAAAGACTTTGTGAGTTGCGACACCGCCGGGTACCTTTGAGTACCGTTTATTAAAAAAAAGTCTCCAGGTGCATTTCCATTACAAATGTGTGCAAAACTTTGTAAATATTCTGCTAATGTCAAACTATTTTGCAATTGTAGTGTACCCATTTAATAAGAAACACAATTAAAAACACGTGAATATGTGTGTTACCTCGAAAAGTCATTAAAAATCATGCAGCGCCATTCCTCCTACTACTTCCTGTCATTTTGTTCTTTGTGGTTTCCACCAGAGGCAACATCTGGTTGTTGATCACCAGATGTTGCCTCTGGTGATGCGAAAAAAGTGTTTCTATTGCAGTTTTGCTAAATAAATCATCTTTGATACGGTCATAAAATCGCCCCCCTCATCCGAGCGCCAAAACTTCTGATCGAAAAACAAGTTTTATTTGAAATTAGCTTGTTCCCAGTAACCAAATTTATTTTCAAGATGTCAAATTGCGCAATTACACGGTTAAGGGAAATCCAGCGATTGTCTCTTGATCTCTTCACCTTGCTCTGCAGGCTTAACTTTCCTCGGGGTTTCCCGGATGAGTACTCCTTCATGACCACCTTTCGCATGATCAAGAACACGGTCAGCAAGGTGTGGAACGTCTGGCAAATAGTGGACGAAGACGGCCACAAGCAGGCTGGCCTCAGGCTAAACGGTGACCAGCAGGCCCTGGAGTACTTCCTGATGGGCGCGGACGGGAACCTGCAGACCGTCACCTTCCCCGGCCTGTCCGTGCTCTTCAACACCAAGTGGCACAAGGTGATGATCGGTGTCGAGCGCGACCAGGTCACGCTGTACGTGGACTGCCAACCTGTGGATCAGAAGCCCATCAAGGGAAAAGGACCTGTCAACACAGAAGGAGACACGCTGATTGGCAGGCTGGATGCTGACCCCGATGCCTCTGTTGTGGTAAGCCCCAGACGGAGACCAATGCGCGCTGCGTCTAATCGCGTGCCCTGGCTCCGCTCTCAAGCATTGTCAGGAAAATGGCTCTTTCTGTGAACAAATGCATTCAGCTTTATGTGCAAGCTGAGCTATGCTATAATTTCTAAAGTGCCGCTGTCACAGCAAAACTGCTCAGCTGGGTTCCAGACGGTAGAAATGGAGGGAAATAACTTAATCCCTGCAGAGAACTGCATGACTAGGGAATCAGGAGCCCCTCAACAAAAGACTACCGATTCTGAACTAAAGAGAAATAATTATGAATCATCTCATTACCCTTCTTTATCGTTACAAAATGACCCTATCATCTAACTTTGGATATTCTGTAACACTAAAATCTTTTTTTTGTTGTTGTTGTTGTTTTTTTCAGTTTGAGCTCCAGTGGATGTTAATCCACTGCGATCCAAAGAGAGCCCAGAGAGAGAGCTGCAACGAGCTTCCTGCTGCAGAGGTACAGTAACAAGGACTCAGGTCTGCTCAGCTCCACACTCACACAGGCAGCACCGGCAACAGTCAGGTGGAGATAAAGATTCTCAGTTCTGCAAGATGCAAAGGTTGAAAGTTGAAGAGTTGTGGACACAATGCTAGTTGTAGAGTCCAAACCCAACTCTGGGACACAGTCAGAACACAATAAAGATGTATCTTTATTGATGTGTACAAGATCACCCTTTCAGTATCGGTAAAGAAAACCTTTTGCATCTCATTATTTTTGAAAAGTGGACCTAAGCTGACCTGCCAAGAACAAATTTAGCTTTAATCCAAATGTTAGCGTTAGCTTACTAGCAATGTGCTGCTTTTCATTCGACCACAAAGTCAAAATTTGAATCCTAGATATTTGACCACTTTTGGTTAAAAACGGTAGCTCTTACTCAAACTGGATGTTTTTTTTCCGGAATGGGCCATGATGTAACTAACCCTTACATTTAGCTATATAGATTGGAGAAATTCCACAATTATTTCAAAACTTGTATAACCAATTATAGTTTCTAAAGTTTAATGAAGTTATTTCATGTTTCATTATTTTGACCCAAAACACATCATTCAAATCCAGTTCAAGTCCAAAATCATTGTCATTCATGTTATTTTTCATTCTAATAAGTGCATGCACTGTAATTCCATTCCAGTAACAATTCAGAAAACCAGTAAGATTTGCAAGTTGTTGTAAATTTTACAGCTAAGATTTGCTCACAGTGATTAGAAACACAATCGCCCTCCATATTGTGCTTTCAAGCACAATGGCAACATGTAAAGTTTAGAAAATTAGATGTGTATGCCTGATTTATTGGGATACAAGCAGACAGCAATTCAAATAAAAATACTTTAGCACTAGCAAATACATCTACTGTATTATGACATTGAAAGACTAGGTTTGTTAAAAACCTCCATCATTGAGGGTCGTTGTGTTTATTATCAAACAGGAAATTCCGACTTGAGATTACAACCCTCAGGATGCCGATCTGATGAATTATATTTCATGTCTTAAGGATCACAGATCAGATGTACAACTTGAAAATGCAATAATTTGCTGTTCCACCCCCCTCGCCCCTCCATCATCTCGATCATAGATGAAGATAAATGTCATCATAAATATAGTTTCAATTATGTACCATTTGAGAATTTCATTTTTCATTTCAGCAGTGTCCTGAAATGACACAAACACACACATGTGCGGACACACACACAAAGCAATATAGCGTTTATGACATTTATGATTAAATAATGATATCTTTTATTTCTCTGTGGATGAAGAACAGCTATTAAGATGTCTGCCTCCTAGACACTGACGTAGCTCGCAGTGAAAATGCCACTCTGCCCCTTCTGCGGCATTATGAATCAGGACGGCCATAAATCCATTTTATTCTGTCACACGTAATAAAATGTAAATGACTGCAGCCTTAACAGACAGAAACGACCTGTCCAGATGCGCTCTGCTAGCTTTCAGGCTAACATGGGGATTGTAGATGGAGACTTTGGTGTTTTTTAAACGACAGCATGATAATTATTACTCACCACTAAGAATATGAACACATGCGCTTCTGCTGACACTTTGGTGAAGGTGATGGACTTCTTCGACTAACTTTCCTTTTATCTGATTTCTCTTGCTTCTGCAGATGTTTGCCAATGCTGAGGTATTTATTTTTTCTACTCTTCCTTCTTTTTGCTTGGGATTTTTTTTTTTTTGGTGCTATGGTTGCCTAATCGCCTTGTTTTTTCAATTTGGTGCCTCTCTGTTTGAGCATTACTCACCGTTAATATAATCCGATGATAGCATAATTTATTGAGCCGATATAAGGTAGAAGCAGCTCTTAAAGGTTTACACACCCCTGTTAAAGTGGCAGGTAAAAACGAGACATTTCTGTTTTACACATTTATAGAAGAAAAAAATAATAAAAATGCAACAAGTGTTTCTGGAGCACCTTTTGACTCGATCTTAGCATTCAGTCTTATTTAATGGGAATCTATCAGTATCATACATTGTCACCTTCCTAAAATAATGGCCTAAGTCATTTTTTGCCAGAAGTGATTTTTTGCAAGAAATCACCCCTTTTTTATTGCCAAAAAATAACTGAGGGGGGGAAAAAAAATCATTTTTGCAAAGGCAAAAAAATTGCCATTATTTTAGGAAGGTGGCAATATGCTGACTTGACATAAGTTATATCAACGTCTTCAAAGTTCCCCAAATCTATCAGTTATAGGGAGAACTGGACATCTCCAGTCCACAAAATTCTTAAAGGTCTACTATTATTCTGTCTTTAAGCTATGGCATAGGTCTGTGAGTTGTACAAAACATATTCTTTACATTTACTACACAAAATTATTCTCAGATATTGAAATGTCACTCAGTCAGTTCCGTCTGTTTTGAGCTCATTTAGCAATGCGACGTTTTAGGGCTATGTCACCATTATGCAAATAAGCTGCTGCTGGTCACGCCATCCTAGCTCAATAATGCAGAGACATTGCAAGCAAAAATAAAACAAAGTCTTATTTAATGGGAATAAGACGGAGAACACAGTTGTATTCTCCGTGATTGGGAGAAAATGCCGACAGCAAAACATTTTCCTTTTCCAGCATCCATAGCAGAACATATTTAGCTTATTTTGTAACAAAGTGGGAGAAGCTCCACTTGGGTTGCCAGGTGAGGGCCTGCCCATGGCTAGGGGTTGCTAGTTAACACGAGGTACCTAAATGGAAGCACAGAAACATGGAAAAAGTGAATTTTGCATAAAAGTGGACCTTTAAGAAATCACAGATTTAATTTTAAACTTAAATATGGCACAAGTAGGTTTGGATGTACGCTTGGACTCACTGTGTTTCTGAAATCCCTTTTTATTTTAAATTTTCTTCTCAAAGGTTTGTGGCAAAGTCAACTAATATTTGGATCCATCCTTAAACCACAACTTTTTTTCTTTGGAAGAAAAGAATTTTATCTAGCAACCCTACACTTTAGTCCAAACATGTGGATAAGACACCTGAGTGAAGTTGGACCCTCCTTTCTCCCTCCAGCTGCTTCAACTGAAATTAAATTGGTGTCAAACGTTTTCCTATGTGCTGCTATCATTTTGAAGACGTTAATAGTTGTTTCCAGGGGTCACCAAAGGTCAACCAGTCCGCCCACAGTTACAAAATAAAAAAAAATACCGTGCCAGTCAACTGTTGTTTTTTTGTTTTTTTTGTGCTACGGGCAAATTAAAAAAATTAATAAATCTTTACAAAATCATTTACAGGATCAATCAGATTTCATGCTGTATGAAACAGAACAAGAGAAGCACAGTTAATTTATATTACATCAATTCCATTTGATTTTGTTCATGTTGGGTTCAGGGTTAAAAACCTTATTGATGGCGGCGCAAACAACAAGAAATGCAGCACGACGTCGATTGATGCCAACTTTTGTTTGATTTTGTAAAGACGGACTGGCTGATCGACCTTTGGTGGCCTCTGGGAACATTTGTTAATATTTTTAAAAATGAAAGGGGCACAAAGGAAAGTTTTTGCTGCACAAAACGAAATCGTTACCTTCCAGTGTTAGTGTCAGTCGGTTGAACTCAGGGGGAAAACGTCGGCGTAGAAGACGAAGCAACATGCTAGATTCTTGTTTTTAACGCTGTATTTTGGACCGTACTAAACTCTTCCTTAAACCTAACAAGGTAGCTCTACTAAACCTAACAAAGATATTATTTAACCTAAAACTCAAAGCAGATATTAATAATGACTTAAACCATTCTTGATGAGCTTTAACAAAACAGCAACATTTGATTCCGTAGCAATGGAGCTATTTAATACATTGCTAAGGGTTTGATACAATTCAAGCATTTCTTTCTATTAGATTTAATAAATATGACACACGGTTAGTAAAAACCACCCAACTGTTTCTCATTTATTGATCACTTCAAACTGATTTGAGACACACACATATATATATATATATATATATATATATATATATAAATGTATATGTACATTGTTTTTTTTCTTTTTTACAAAAGTAGCAGTTGGTCATGTGACACATTTTCAGACTATTCTTTTTCTCCTCTCAGCCTGACAAATCTCTTCAAGGTCCACCAGGTCCCGTTGGCCCTGAGGGGCCCCGAGGGGCCCCAGGAGAAAGTGGCAGGGATGGAAGAGATGTAAGCGTGTCTTCCTTGAGTCGAGACATTATCCAGAGAACATGTTCTCCCATGTTTTTCTGTTTTGACCATGTTTTTGCCCCTTCAGGGTTTTCCAGGGACTCCAGGGATTCCAGGTGCTGCTGTAAGTGCAGAGTATAAAACTGTTTATTTACAAAATTCTTTTCTTGAAGGTTATTCACGCATCTATGCGTTTGTTTGACAGAACACCTCCGAAAAACTGTTCACGTTGCAATTTTTTTCCCCTAAGCTATTGGAAAGTTCGTGAGCATATTGGTCAAGCAGAAATTTTCATCAGGTAGTTTTCTTGTCAGGCTAGCCACGATGCTACTCTCCTAAAAGATCTCTTTTTGTATGTCCATTGAATATATTTAGGATAAAAATGATTGTTTATGCTGACACAAATACAAACCAAACACTATGTCACTTCTAAATGTGTTCCTAACCGAAGTAACTCATTATCAGAACTGCTTCTCAGAGCAAAGCTGGTAAAAATGTTGCTAAAGTTAATAGAGGAGCCATGTTGTGACGACTTCCTCTTTTAGAAAGAGCAGGAGTTTCTTAAAGATACAGAGACCCAGTTTCAAGGTGTTAAATTAACAAAGTCTTTCTTTTTATTTGATATATATAGTATTTTTATAACAACTCAAGTTACTTGATTGTGCTATAAAATGATGCTATGCGCCTGGATAACATAATACTGCCCTTTGAGTTCAAAAGTCGACTTAGACTTAGTACTGTTTGATTTATGCAGACATCATTTCTACTGAGATTAAGTTTCACTAAAGTGAACGCTGAAGGCGTTTGTTTCCATTTATATTGAACAAAAATGGATGCAACATGGGAAAATGTCTTATAAGTGGAAAAAGAAATCTGTAGTTTTTATTCACTTTAAGACATTATTGACTTAGAACAAGCTCCTATATCTTACTGAAAAGTTACATTTTATGTTAGTTTAGTCTCATCTCAAATGTCCTAAGATATTTGCATGTAGAAATTTGACCAAAAACACTTGGTAAGATTCTGTGTTTTTGCTGTGTGTGTTTGCCTGGATGCACATTTTCACAGCTTCTCTTATTTCAAATTCAGTGTGTGAATAAAAATAACCGGCACTGTTGTCAGCATAAGACTCCATCAGCATGAGCGCCTACAAACCGAGCACACCCCACCTTCCATTGATTAAATGTTTACCAGCTCTGCCTTTCTGTATCTTAGCAACGGTGCCGGCAGATGCAGGAAGCAGATAAGTGCTGATTTTATTGTTGTTCTCTCTGTTTGCCAGGGCAGCAAAGGGGAGAAGGGGGAGATCGGTCTTCCAGGACAGAGGGGCCTCCCTGGTCTTCCAGGATCTCCTGTAAGAGACACACACACTCCACACTCACACACACACCCCCACCCCTTCATGTACCTGTCTGGATTCTTGACTCTGTGTGGGATCAAATGAAAATACTGAAACTCAGCAGTACAGAAGTTTCTTACTTTAGACTCCAGATCACGCTCGTCTAAAACTCTGGAGGAGTGGAACGTCTTTTTTTGGTTTTTGCGTGTGCAGAATGTGGGAGTGAGAGTGTGTGGTACGGCACAGTGAAAGGAACAGCAATATTGATATGTGTGTGTTTTCTTTTTGCTGTCTGCAGGGTCCCATTGGTCCACTGGGTCCCAGAGGAGCTGTAGGAGAAAGAGTGAGTCAGCAATTAAATCATCTTAACATCAGTTAGAAGAAAAACATTGAGTTTAATTTTGTTGTAGAGTTGCTGATTCCTCATTGGTTTATTTGTAGGGTCTGCCTGGCTTTCCCGGACCCCCAGGTCTTCCTGTAAGTGAGAAACACTTGACCCATGTTCAGAGCTTACTCACTGTGGATCTCCATTATGACTTCTTTGTGTTCTCATCTTCCACAGGGCCCAGCAAGCGAAGGACCCGCCGTACGTACTCAGTTTATCAATTTAGTCCAGTCACGAAATCTAATTTGAAATTACATCTTCGCATCTTTGTACTAGCGGTTCATTTGCGTTACCTGATGTGTTTGCAGGGTCCACCAGGGAAGCCAGGAACCCCAGGAGATGAAGGAAACATCGGACCTGAGGTCAGATTTTCACTCTAATTTTATCTTGTGAATAAAATCAACGTTAGTCCTAACCTAGCTGTTTCATCCTCAGACTGTACTCTGTTTTTTGAGCCCTAAACGTGACCAAGTTGTAGGTTTACAAACCTGACGAAGTCGTTTCAGGCCTAACCCTAACAGAGTAGACATGGAAACATTAGGGTTATGGTCCAGACCGCCGGTTTGGACTGCATGTCAAAGGAATTACCAGGGAAATGCTTAATTTAATATTTACCCTTTTCTGTTGTCACCTGTCAGTAGAATATAAAACAAGTTAAAACTGTTTATGTCAAGTCAAGTTAATTTATGCAGCACATTTCAGCTACATGGTAAAAATATAAAAAAAATAAAAAACAAGTCAGACCAGTTCAGTTGGTTGGTTCAGTGAGCCAACTTAACTGCTGACCAGAATTTGTGACATTATCTTGTTGACAGTACAGCAAAAAAAATGTTTTTTGTTGTTGCTGACATGTTATGATTTTTTTTCTTACCATGTTTGCTTGGAAACTGCAGGGCCCACCTGGACCCAGAGGGGGCATTGGCACCCCAGGGCCTCCTGGGCCCCCTGGTCCACCGGGGCCCGTGGTAAGAACCAAATCTAACCCATGTTGGGGTTTGCATCAAATGATCCTGTTTTCCAGCTGATGTATTTTAGATTTATTTTGTTGGATTTTTCTTTTCAACCTTCCTTCCTTCTAATTTGGGATTATAAATGCTGATTGTCAACCTTGGCTGACTATGTTGGGCAATTGGGCTGCTAAAGTTGCTAAAAAACAACAACAACAATGGTTTAATTAGGAGATTCAGAGAGAGTACATGTTGTTTTTGTTCTGTGAAAAGTCAAAAGTACGGAGCCCTTTAAGGGACATGGGGAATTTTTTTTTGTTCTTTTGCGTTACCTCACAAAGGTATCACACTCACTAGCAGTAAAAACTATGTTCTCTCGCAATAGACTAGCAGATACACATGGTCTGTTTTACAGTCGCAGTGACAAATGTACATTTAAAATTGGACGTATGTGTACAACTTTAAACATCCTCAGTGAAAACGGGCAAAAGTATTGTGAGTGAAGACAAAACATAGGGCAAGAGAACACATAGAACTGTAAGCTAACAAAAGGAAACAGACGTTTTGTGAGGGAATGTACACACACTGGATGTACACACAATAGATATACACACACTGGATGTACACACACCGGATGTACACGCAGTGAGGGAACGCAAACTTATTGCGAAGGAACGCAAAAGAAAACAAATTGCTATGTCCTTTATAGGGCTCCGTAGAAAAGCCATGCATTTTCATTCATAGCCTATTGCAAGCATAATAAGGCAGTCACAAATAAATATGTCCAGTTATTAAAATCCCTACCTGACCTGAACTGTTTTGGTTTGGTGAAAGTTTTAGCCTGAAACTTAGCATCGCAAATACAAACCGACTCATTCTATACTATATGAAGCTCTTTACCCAGCCAAGGTTGACAGACCGTCTACCTTTAACTGGTGCTCTAATAATAATAATAAATAATAATAATCTGTCTTCCTTCTTTAAATAATTGGTTCACGTCTTCCTAAAGACGTGAACGCCATGTCAGGGTGTAAGGATGTTGCATGCAGTGTTTCCTTTTCACACGTTCCCATTGGGTTTTCATGTGGTGTGCTCATGAGAACGTCTCCTCCCACCTGAGGCCGCTCTAGATGTCGCTCTGCTGTCTTCTAGGGACCGCCCGGTGCCAACAGTGAGGGGAGTGGGGAAGCTGTGAGTGTCTCACTGTCTAACACACAGCCAAATGTTTCCTGGATGCATGACAATTAGAGCGGTGGCAGCATATCTTCCATCAGGATGAGTCACTGCAGTGGAAGTGGATGTGCAGCTTTGTGAGAGAAACCCGTCTCTCTCTGTGTTTACAGTGTCCTGCCGCCTGTCCTGCTGGACCTCAGGGACTGCATGGAGTGCCAGGGATGAAGGTGAGGAAGGTTAAGAAGGTCAAACAGGACGGAAGCATTTAAAGTGGTTTCCTTCTCAGAAATTATGCAGTGATTTTGTGCAGCACAACTCAATTCAGTTTAATACTGTTTTAGTCAAAACTATCCAATGCGATTCAGCTTGATTATGCTGTTTCATCAATTCACAACAAATGATCACTTTGCCAACTAATGAGTCCAGTTCACCAGGTCAAACTAAGTCCACATCCGATTCAGATCAGATCGTTTGGTCACAAGCCCCCCCGCCAGGCCAGAGGCCTATTCCATGTAGTATATTGTATGTAGCTGCATTTCCAGTAACCATAAAATTGGACAAATTGGAAATACGAAAAATAAATTTGCCTAAAGGAAACACGCCCATTTAGAAAAAACCTGATATTTTTTCAATTAAAAAGTTTTTGCGCTAAGTTGAGGTGTTCTTCCAGCCGCATGGAAACACTTTGTTCTCATCACGAGAGTCACAATATCAACAGCCGGATGTTACTACTGACAGAAACAACGAAGAAGACGATAGGAAGTGGTAGTTTTTTTTTCAACTACAGCAAGAAAAAAAGGACAATATAGAAAATAAATGTAAAAAAAAAAAAAAAAAAAAGGTAAAGCAGACATTCCCACCTCAAACATGGTGTGAAACTGCATATATACTTTATTCCATAAAAGAACTTGAAATGCTATTTGGCCAAAAAACGATAAACTGAGAGCAGCCAATTATTTGGCTAGGAGGATGATGGTTTGTTTCCAGCAGATCCGTCACAGCATCACAGTTCATAAAAAGTTGTGTTGAATCCAAAACTCTTCTGACTACAGTTTCCCCAAAGCGGCACATACATAGCCACTCCAAAGTAGGCGGGGCTTGTCGCCTCAATAAGAAGCCGACGTCTCCTCTGATTGGCTGATAGATTATTAGCATATTAATACATCTCATGTAACTGTTTACATCCGTCTCTGCCATGATTTGTAATGACTTGCACAAGCTAATTCATGGTATTTTAATGTTGTTTCTTATATAATGGAAATTGTGAAATTGTATGCTTTTTTCTCCCCACATTAGCAGAACATAGACGAAGATTTGTAACAGAAACTCAGCTTATTTTGGCACAAAAATATTTACTTTCCTTACCCAGAAATTGACCCGGCTTCTACTCACCCAAACATCTAATCATTGGTCCGCCTGTTTCATTTGTACAACTGTCAATCAGTTGGTGACAGATGACTGAAGTGAAGAGTAAACTGCACACTGTTTTAGAAGACAGGACTGCAGGAGGGTCTTAGTGCCGCTAATCAGGCTCATGTATGCGCCGGTCAATAAATCCTCATGATTTTGATGATTCCTGCACTCTCTTTGATCGGTCGGTCCACCAGTAGACATTTTTAGATTAATGGGTGATCCACAAGGAAATCATTTCTACTTTATTGGCCTTCCTTTTTTTTTTTTTTTTTCCTTTAGGGACACAAAGGACTCCCAGGTGAGCCTGGAAAAGACGGAGAGCCCGGAGACAAGGTACGACGTAAATAACTGTTTATGTAAACGACTTCATTTAAGTCTAATGCTGTTGTAGTTTAATTCTAATTTTATTTTTAAAGGGTCAAACTGGAGAAACGGGTCCTCAGGGTCCACCAGGTCGCATGGGAGATGATGTAGGGAAAAAATATTGAAAAATATATCATGATATAATGTAATAATATCATGAAATCTATACACAGCAGGCAAACGATGTAACTATTTGTTGTTTTAGGGGCAAAGAGGACCAATTGGAGCCCCAGGGACCTCCGGAGAGAAAGGAGACAGAGTGGGTTTGTAGCTGATGACTCGGATTTGTCTCTGTCGATGCGACCTGACTCCCATCTTTTCACAGGGTGCTCCTGGCTACAACGGTGTACCCGGACCCACCGGCCCACCCGGAGCTCCTGTAGGCATTCTGACCTCCTGCCACTTCCTGTAAGACATGAAAGGTCAACATCTGTAGCTGACGGGTCTCTGTTTTCAGGGTGTGGAAGGGGTCCGAGGGCGGCAGGGGGTGCCAGGGTCGAAGGGCGACAATGTGAGTCCTGAAGATTAGCTCAGAGAAAGAGAAAAAAAAAACTGTCTGAAAGGGGAGAAAAAACAAACATTTTATATTTAAATATTTCATTAAGGGAGCTGTGGGACCTCAAGGACAGGCTGGTGTCAAAGGAGAAAAGGGAGAAGTTGTAAGTATGTTAATATTTGAGTCTATATGTTCAGCTTCGTCATTTTAATTCATATTTCTTACTGACCTGTCATGGCACCACAGGGTGAGCCTGGCAGAGACGGGATGGATGGACTTCCTGGAGATAACGGCACCAAGGTATCTGAAGTCTAGATAGCTGTTTTGCATACGCTGAATCAGAACTATCGTTGGTGTAATCCATGCATCACATTTTGATCCCATCAAAATGGGATGGGATCAAAATGTGTACAATAATTTGCACAATAATTTACAAAAATTATTGTAAAAATTTTACAATAATTTTTACAAATATTGTAAAAATGATTGTAATTTTTACAATAATTTTTCACACATCAAAATGTGATCCATTTTGATCCACATCAAAATGGATCCACATTTTGGATCCATTTTGATCTAAAATGGGATCACATTTTAATCCCATCAAAATGTGATGCATGGCTGTATCTTTCACTTTAGAAGATACAGCCACCGTTTCCTCAGTCGTAAACATTTGCTTTTCCACTTTCTTTCCAAAAGGTTTCATTTTAGAGGGAAATCAAACTGTTTGAGGACGAATCAGTGAACTCATCAGACCCTTTTAGTTGTTAAATCTTCCCGTCACACAAAATGTTTAGTCAATTTCTACCCAGTTTAAACCAGATGTAAAAACACACATCCACCATTGTGTTCATATGTACATGTGATATTGCTACAAAATTTGAGTTTTATCCAAATATTGTAAAAATTACAGCATAAATATGATACTTAATACGATATTACTTAGATAGATGCTTTGTCTGCACCAATTATGATTCACTCACCTTTGCATTCCAAATGCTTGAAGAAACTCACATGGGGGGAGGAGTCTTTTGAGTAGATCAGATGACCTCTTAGTCACTGACTGAGCCTTGAACATATTGGGAAATGTTCATAAAAGAAAAAAAAAGACTCAGCAGGAGTTTAGCATAATATAACTTTTAAGGTTTTGCTCCTTTGATCCCAATAAACATATACATATGTCTGACCTACATACCAAAATAAGAGACAGCAACTGTTAAGCAATTCTGAAACTCGAAATGACACGATTCAAACATATCGATAGAGCTGTCCAGAACCTTCATGTAAAATGATTGACTAAATGCTCATTGGTACTCGCTGATGTTTTCAACAGGGAGAGCCTGGCGCACCAGGAGACGTTGGTCTTAGAGGGATTGTTGGTATACCAGTGAGTAAACGTTCATTACATTTTGTTTTCATCGCCATATAGTTTCTGATTTTAATCCAACGTTTGAAGATGGTGTTACTTTCAAAGCTCATGGTAAATATCAATAGGTTCTATGGGCGTTTCTTTGCTGCAGTTTTCTTTCAGCATCATTTCATAACCCTGCCATTTTATGGGCACAGGCATTATAATATATGTAATTATCTGCTTATAAAGATATGCCAGATGGTAAAAGCCAATACTCCAACCACTTCCTGTCATTTTTGTCATCTTTTCCGCCGGTTGTGACCACGTGACTCGTCTGATGTAAAACAAAAAGTGTCTCCATTGGAGTTTTATGAAATACAGCGATTTACACGGTGCTGAACAATCACTTCATCCTAGCGCAAAGAACTTTGAAACTGCCGTGTTTTCATTAAGCTAAGTTATTTTTAGAATTCCAATAGTCACAGGAAGCACAATTAAAAATGTTTTGTGCACATTTGTAATGGAAACGCAGCTGATGTTTGTTCCCCTCGAGACAAGACTAAACAAGTGAAACTTCTTTTTGTACGATGTTTTGATCTTAGGGATTGCCAGGGAAGCAGGGAGTAGTTGGACCCCCTGGAGAAAAGGTAACTGAATTAGTCATCTTTTTCATAAAGCGTGTTATCTCAACCAGAATTTCATACTTACCACGCCATCCAAACTCGTCCTTGAGGATTTAGCTAACAGAAGAGAGAATATGTCAGACTAACTCGGAGTCATTTCTACTGTGGACTTAGGGCGAGACCGGTTCTGAGGGACCCATGGGGCCAGTTGGGCTTCCAGGAAAAACTGTGAGAAACAGTGTTAATTATAACAGACTAAATATGGAAACAGATTTATTCATCTATTCTTTTATGTCTGCAAACTGATTCTTTGTTTTGATGCAGGGGGGGCCTGGAAAAGATGGAGTGGATGGAAAACCAGGAGAAAAAGGATCCACTGTGGGTTTTCCTTTGACTTTTGCTTTTTTTCCTCCCCTGTTTATTTCATGTTTTTCAATTTCCCCAATAGATTAAAATTGCTAATTTTTATGCATACTTCAGGCTTATTAAGTTTTGAGCCAAAGGCAATTTTCCAGTGTGTTGGACAATAGGGATTAATTCTGTTCCATACAATTCCACTTTGTTCTATTTTCTATCAGTAATGCTAATAGGGTTTGTGAAGTGCAGATGACAGTTGAGTTGTGTTTCAAAATGCAGGGCGAAACAGGAAAACAAGGACCAGTGGGGGTTGCAGGTCCACAAGGAATTCAGGTGAGACGTGTCATTTCAGATTATCTCTTTAGGTGGCAGTGTGTTTTTGCTGCTACATTGTGTAGACATCAACACAATGATAACAGTGTTGATGTTATCATTGTGATAACATCAACACTGCTGGTCATTTTCACCTCTTCTTCACTATACCTTAGTTTTTATAATTAGCTTTTGGAGGTATGAAATGGAACTGTTTGTAATATTGTAAGAGATGTCAAGTAGTATCTGTCTGTAACAATACTGCCAGTCTTCAGAATATTATAAAGTAAAATGATCTATCTATCTATCTATCTATCTATCTATCTATCTATCTATCTATCTATCTAGTTCCCTAGCTAACTAGCTCGCTCACTATCTCGGCTAGCTAGTTAGTTCACTATTTTGGCTAGCTAGCTAGTGATAGCGGCTAGCTAGTGATAGTGGCCCACTGTCTAGCTAGCTAGCTCACTACCTAGCTACTTAGCGATAGTGGGAGACTATCTAGCTAGCTAGCCTAATATCTAGCTAGGCTAGCTCACTATACACCTAGCTAGCTCACTACTATCTATCAAGCTAGTTCTCTGTAAATACATATCTCGATACAGTATACATTTCAAATAGTGAATTAAGTTGTAGAAACAAACATTTTAATAATTTTCTAATTTGTTTAATGGGACTGTGCTGTGTGTGAAATACTGGTAATGTAGCTTAGTTACACTTTTAATTAGTAGGAAAGCACTATTGTCTTCTAAATGGATTCTATCATTCATCACATACCGTATGTGTCCTGTACATTTGTTCTGAATTTTAATTTACCAGGGTGTCAAAGGAGATAAAGGTACCACTGGAGCCAAAGGGTTCAAAGGTCATACGGGGCACAAAGGTGACCAGGTGGGAGAAAGAACTATTTTTCTTTGAGTTACTCCAAAAATCCTCGACACAGAAGCGCATTCAACTGCACATTATTGCTTTGATTTTATTTTCTAGGGACCAACTGGGCCAGTAGGGCCAAAAGGAAGTCAGGTAAGGGCCATTACGATATAGTTTCTGTGAATGCTCTTTCTGGTATTTAGTTTCACGTTCATCATGTGGTCTTTTCAAAACAGGGTGACCCAGGTACAGCAGGAGACAATGGTGTAAAGGGAGATCAGGTATTATCCAGATACATTTTTAATAGATGTTCACTGTAGATGCTGTTGGCAACTAAAAGAAGACTTTGTGTTTGGGTGTGTTTCAGGGCCCTCCGGGTGTTACTGGCATCAAAGGAGAGGTGGG
This sequence comes from Brachyrhaphis terrabensis, assembly GCA_903067065.1. Taxonomy (NCBI): domain Eukaryota; kingdom Metazoa; phylum Chordata; class Actinopteri; order Cyprinodontiformes; family Poeciliidae; genus Brachyrhaphis; species Brachyrhaphis terrabensis. The sequence continues at coordinate 58,318 of CAEGAG010038996.1, forward strand.
GAGAATTAATGTTTAATGAAAATGTTACCTGGTGAGCTTTTGCTATGGAATGAATTTACCCAATAATTGCAATGTTTAACAGTCAAACATTTACAACATTCCAAAGTCCTTTTACTGATCTTATACCGTCTATGGAAAGCAGACTGGTTTATAGTAAAAGGAACAATCTTACCTTAAAGGGAATAACATTTCCTGCTTTCAGAAGTACAGCTGACTTACGGCTTTATGTTTCCACACCAGCGCGGGGAAAAAGGTCAAAGAGGCGCCACAGGAGCCGAGGGGAGACCCGGTCAGCCGGGACATGAGGGTGTTACTGGTCCTATGGGAGCACGAGGACTGGAGGGAGATCCAGGCATTCCAGGACCCCCGGGTCCCAGAGGGTTACCTGTAAGTAATTTATACAACTTATAGCTGTAGATTTTTTAATCTTCAAGAGCTAAATTCTTTCATACATTTTTAAATAAATAAATAAATAAATAAAGGGACAAGATATTCCAATCAAACATTCAATCAAACAGCGCGTTTGATGGCGTCAGATGTTGCTGTAGGTATTGTAAAGTTTCCTACAAGTGCATCGCTTGTCATATATTTATGATTCTCTACACTAAAGGAGAGGTTTTTAAATCCTCTCCTTTAGGAGGATTTAAAAACCTCCTGTTATTTTACCACAAGGTGATAAAATAACAGCTGGAAAAGAAAAGGTGTTAAAATAACAGGTGGGACGGATGGCAGATCAATAAATTGAGAATGTAGCTTTTTAACTTTTGGGTCCTCAAATAGCAAACACACTACTGCAGACTAGGCTCCAAACCTCCTATCCATGGACCTGGAGAAGATCATCTCCAGGTACATGGTCCTGCAAGGAGCTTTGATCCAAGACTTGCAGGAGCTTAACAAATGGCTCTGGGCCACTCCAGTGCATGAATGGTCTCCTTTGTGCTTTCAGACACCAACATAAACTCTGCTATAAAGCAAACCCCGGTAGATTCCAACTCTCAACAGGGACTAGTTGACTTTGTGAGAATGCAAATAAAACTCTAGTTTTGTATGTGCAAGGATCGGATAGCCCTTAAAACCAAATCTGGAGTTCCATACATCTTCTTCTGCAACCCTTAAAAATGACTCAAGGTACTTGGATGTACTCCATCAGAACCAAAAGAACTCCCATGATCCCCTCAGCAGTTCAGTGAGGGAAATTATTTGGTCCATAGTTCAATGGCCAGAACAAAACTGACCCTGTGCTTCCATGACAGGTTGGAGCTTCCTGTCTAACACCATGTCCTTAGCAGAAAATAGACATTGGTACATTGGTACCAATGTCTATTATTCTGAGCCAAGAGCATCTTCCCAAATTAGAATTTAGACTTACCTCTGAATTGGGGCAAAAGACTTGAAACTTGACTTGTGAACTTCTCTGCAACACAAACATAAGGTTAATTGTAAAACCTTGATTAAACTCACCATTGGTTGCTTCATTTCACAGGGCCCAAAAGTGAGTGATGAAAAGCTTCGAGAAATGTGCTCAGCAGTCGTTGAAGGTGGGATTTGTTCATTTCTTACCTGTGTAAAGTAAATATCTTGTAATCGATACATGAAGAAAGTGAACCATTTATTCTTTGTCCGTGTAGAACAATTAGAGGAGTTTATGAAAGAGCTCTTGAGGAGGCCAGCAGCCCTCAGAGCTCCTGGTGCACCCGGACCAGCTGGACCTCCAGGACTGCCGGGACCAGCTGGGGCTGCGGGGGCAGCAGGCGTTCCAGGTCCGATGGGTCCAAAAGGTCACCCAGGATTCTTTGGCCTTCCAGGTGCACCTGGAACAAAAGGTCAGTGCAGAATTCACAACCCATTCTTCTCATCTTGTGCAATGAACTACTAAGACAAGTTCAGGTCTCTTACCTTTTACCAGCACAGATCTAGCTGTGGTAAATCCACATTTTCCTCAATTCTCTTTCTTTCCATCTTTGCTTCTAAAGCTCTGGTTACCTTTGAGAACTACACCAATTGGGAATTTCTTAAAAAGATACCTTGTACTTGATAAATCAATAGTTAATAAGCTACATAACAAAATCTTGTTCCGAGGGAGAGCAACAAATAGTAGAGCATTTCCATGGCCTCCATGTCTGTCCTCCAGCCCAGGTTAAGTCTCCATAGTACGGAACTTAAACTCAAGCTGTGTTTTGCCGTCCAATGGGTGCTGGTTGACTTCATCAAAGTCAGCTACTCGTCCACTTGGTCATCTTAAGCTTTTTTGTGTACTCTAATCTAAGTGTTGCTCCACTCTGCAGGTGAAACTGGGCAAAAGGGAGACAAGGGAGACAAGGGACAGGATGGAGTGGGAACCAAAGGAAGTCCAGGGGTACCAGGTGTACCAGGTGAGACTGGTTTCTTGGCAGAAAACGTCCGGGTTAGCGTGTCACTCAATGAAACAGTGCTGCTGAGATGGTGCAAGATGTTTAAAAATGTTAAACCTTGTTTTTAAAATAAGGTTTAAACAGAGTCCAGCTTTGTGTAATTTACCTTTCAAAGGTACTAAAAAATATACTCATTGCGTAGTGATTGTTTTTTTGTTGTTGGTAGATCAGCAGTAGGAAGTGCATAATGTAACGTGAAACTAAAACAATTCGTGGGTTTCAACGTTCTTAAGTTGAAACCCTCTGTACTGTGATGCCCTAAATAAAATCCAGTGCAACCAGATGGTTTGGGAAGTCACCCAAATAATAAGCAGAGTCCAACTTTGTGTAATTTAACTCCAGACATGGAACAGACTAAACTAGATATTTTCTTCAAAGATGTACAAAGCTGTTACCCCAAAAGACGAGGGGATTCTAGACCAGGTTTACTGAGGCGGGGGAGCCGGTGTGTTTGAGGCCACTACTACAGATAGAGGTCAGAGAGCACAGAAGTGAAACAAAGCAAAACAAAGGTAATATTTCATTAATATGATATAGTTGTCGTTCATTAATATAATAAAGTAGCAAATATGTAAAAATATTTTTATGAAAAATATAAATAAAAAAATTAGAAACATTCTTTTACAAAATGTTTTTATATAGTTAGCACTGGGAGCAAAAAAAATTTTCATAGATTGCCTCGAACTATATTGTCACAACATAATGACAGCTTCAACAAATATGTAAAAACATATTTTTCATTTTAAAAAATGACACACTGCTGCTTTAAATGAGCCAAAGAGCTCTGGAGATACAGGCTGCCGAGTGCTGCTTTGTTTTGGTCTATAATGTACACTGTTTTAACACTTTGTTTGTAACATGACATTTTTACAAAGTATCCATTGCATCGAAAATCATAGATTCCACATTGATCAATTATTATTATTTTTTATATCCAGGTGCACCGGGTCTCCCTGGCGTCGGCAAAGACGGCAAAAACGGCGAGCGCGGTGAAACAGGAAGTCCAGGCGTCCCGGGACCTGCCGGTCCGAGGGGACCCTCAGGATCGCCCGGTCTGTGCGACCCATCTACCTGTTTAAGCAGACTTCCACCTCTCTACATGGTCAGTGGAAAGAAATCGTCCTCGCACAAAACCCATTGAGACAACCAAAGCTCAGTGGTCCGGACCTCATCCAGACAGCGGCCATGTTTCGGGACTCCTCACAAACCCAGGCTGCGCGCTTTATTTTTGGGAGTCTTGGCTATGACTCAGAGACACGGAGAGAAACAGTGGTGGGGGTGGGAGGGGGATAACTGCACAAAAACTGTAAAGACAACCTAGCTTAATGTTTTCAGAGGGTGATAAATCCTACCACAGTTGCTGAGCAGCTTCTGGGTCTGACTGCCGGCCTGAAGGCCTGTGGCACAAACACCAGCAATAACTATCGACCTCTGACATTCAGCCATTCAGTAAAGACTTGTCGAGACATTTAAAAATCTATTATTTCCACTCCTTCATGTGCGTTGGCCTGTTCAGAAGCTCCGGAAACGATGTTCCTCAACTCTGTGCTCCCATTGATTTGTTTGGCCAGCTGTGTCGTCCTTTTGAAATGTCGGAATAAAAGTGTTACGTTCTGAGTGTTTGCACAGTAACAAATTTAAACAGCCAACCTGTGTGTTTTGCAGGATTGTGGTCTCTTAGACGGAGCCGATTATCATCCGTTTAGGATGAATGTGCCCCCACAGTCTCAACATTAAGATGGTTTTGTGTTTAAAGAAAAAAAAAAAACAGGTCCTTGGATTGTTATAGATATGCTGTCAGTTCAGGATGGGATTGTTGCCTGGTTACAAAGCAGAGCTGGCATCATCTTCTCTTCCCTCTTGTTTTCGCATGAAGAATACATTTACTGATCAAATATGACCTTTAAGCAGTCTGCTGGAGGGAAGCAAGCTTGGCAGCCATTCCAAGGACATCCCTTCAAATTTTAACAGTTCGCATCATGACTCGGCAACAATGAATTCAACATGGAAGCTCAGATTGGGAGGAGTGATCGGGCTCAGCATTAAAAAGAAAAAACAAAAAACACCAAACAGGTGCTCGATTTTCATCTCTGACATGATGAACGATTAAAGAACTTTTGAAAAGAGAGATAATAGCGATAGAAAACCCAAAATGTAACTTTTGACCATGTACAAGAAGAAACAAAAGAACCACTCAAAAACCACAGCAGAAGCTCATGTTACAAAATGAATTATGTTCCAGTCTTTATTATACACTACAGTACAGTTTACAGCTGTCTTCTGATAATTACATTATGCTACTATTTCAAAATATCTTAGCACCAGTTTATAAGGAGAACGGGAAAATGTAATGCAATAGAACACAAAAATATATTTGTCCAAATTAGGAATAATTTAACAGTATAACTTAACGTTTTGCTTTTGGGAAATGCAGATGTTAGCATCTAGAAAACCACAAAGTTGTAATACTGACTGTTCAATAGTAAATAGTTGACAGAGAAGCAGCTGTTGATATCTAAGTGGAAGAACAAGTCACTGGGCACTCATGTACTGTATGTCTGACTTCTCCTACATTTAAAACTTCTTTATTACCTTTCATAGAAGAAAGACTTTATCCACATCAGCTAGCTAGCATTTACAGCTGCTATCCATGAGCTACTCTGAAGGCAACATCGACCTCATTTATTAGTTTAAACAAAGAAACATCAAATGAAACTAACCATTAAAATGTAAAGACAAAGATAAATCTTGGTATCATAGTTTGCTTAGGTTAACAAACTACGATAGTTTGCTAAGGTTTATACTGGAAGCTAAACCTTAGCAGTTTAGCTGCTAAGGTTAGCTGAACCTGCTACCTTAGCCTGGCGCAGTGGTAGGTTTAAAGCAAGCTACTTTAAGCTAATACTGTGAGCTAGCTGAACTCCAGACCTTGTTAAGAAAAGCTTATGAAAATGAAAGTCTGTGAATAAATGTTTGATGAAGCCTTTGAGATTTAAATATTTATTTTAATCAAACTTGGGTATTTGGCTAGCACCTTTTCATTGCAGAAGAAACCATATGGAGAAAATACTGAAACACGAGAATCACTTTTTTAAGCTGGCAAGATAATGGTAGTTTTGTTAGGATCCAAATTAAAAGGAAATGCCTCATACCATATGATTTGGTCATTTATTCCTATTTTCAACAATTCAGTATTTAAAAGATGACTAACATTTAAACTGAGTTTATTCAGTCAAGGTTAACAATTAACTTTGACTGAATATACTGAGACAAACAGTTTAGCTGTTTTTGTGTTAGGGGTTAGGTATGTGATGGTTTGGGTTAAGGTAAAGGTTAGGCTGTAGAAAATGAATGGAAGTCAATGTAAAGGCCCCACAAGACACAGAAACTTGACTGTGTGTGTTTGTGTATGTGTTTCCTTTATGACATGTCATTTCAGTCTGGGAGCGTTTCATAGGCTGGGCGTTCAGTCAGCCCAATTGCATGTGCAACATCCAGTCTGGCGAAAATCACACTTTTCTGTATGACATACAGTTCACTTCCTCTCTCAAAAAACGTTTGGGAACATTTTTATGCATCGACATCTGTGGTGTCACGTAGCACCTTCTGTTCTGCTCCACCAAACCACTCAAAATGCATAGGAGGGAGATTCTGAACGGTGAATTGGCAGGTTAATGTTTCCAGGTTGTACTGAAGCAGTGATGGAATGTACTGCTAATGGTGTTTCATTTCAAAAATCCTCCGATTCTTGTGTGTGGCATATTTTTAGCTTAGAGGGACACTTCAGAAACGTGCTATATCACTTCTGCAGCGATCGTCAAGAAAAGTCGCAGTGTAACACCAGATTGCATACATATCCTGTGAAATCCGGGGGCCTCGGAGCTGCGTTTTTACATTCTTAAGTCTCTACTTCTTTACATCTCAGGCTAGATTTACATATATTCAAAAGGTTTGACGCACAATGAGTCATTTTGCCAAAACTATTAATTACTTTTGAAATGAGATGTTCGCCGGGAGAACAAAGCTTTTACGGCAAAAGTGTTTTTTCAAACTACTGGAGCAAGGCTTGAGGAAATTGAGGTTTCACTAAAGATATTAAAAAGTGAAACAGCTCTTCAATTCTGAATTCTGAATAATCAAAGCACCAAGCTGAGACATCTGATAGGCTTCAACTAAACTCACCCACAGCCGACAGATTTAGAAACTGCGAACGTGAGCCGAGAAACCTTTTAAGAAAAGTGAACACCTCCATAAATCTGCATGCCAGACAGGTCAACCGATACTTCCAGGACGAGTAAAAGTAAAACACAATCATTCCGATCAAATGGCTGTGTATGCAGCTGTGAAGGTTTCTAGAATACACACGAGGAGACTTAATAACACTGATGCTGGCATTGAGACGAGGAGCTTACAAGTGAGGTGTTCGTCACTCTCCGCCCACGCATGATTGCTTCTGGTGTTCGCTTCATACCGTCTGCACCCACCTTCAGCAGCAGAAGGAGACAGAACTTCCATGTCTGAGTAAGCACCATCTGACTGGTGGAAGACCCATGGCAAGAGATATACTTAGCAAGCAGTGAGTGACGCGGCGTAGCGTGGGCTGTGATGGGCTGCGGGCAGAAAAAACCCTTAAAAAAAATGCGTGAAGCGTCAACTTTATCGTCCCATATATGTTACAGAGAGAGAAAAAAAATGGTTAGCTGCCCTCTTTGCCCCTGATTTGAAGTGTTCCATGTTGCCCCTCCTTCCCTCCCAGTCCCGAAGCCTGATAGCAGGAAATGAAGAATCTGACCGGCAGCACCTGTTGCTTCAGCCCTCCGTAGCGAGGTTGATTTGAATGGAAAAATAAAATGTTCTTGATTTCATATGACTGAACAAAGTTCATAAATACAGTCATATTCTGTGAGTCTCCATCTCCTTGTTACCCCTTTACGTTTTTGGTGTGGGGTCTCTGGGCCAAGCTGGCATAGTAGGCGCATTGGCTGGGGTCGCATTGGCCGGGGGGCCCCGGAGGTCCAGGTTGACCATGTGGCCCGGGGTTTCCTGGCTCTCCCTGGGCTCCAACCTGACCAGGGCTTCCGTCTTTGCCGTATCCCGGTAGACCGGCTGGACCTGGAGCAACGAAAGGAGGAATTGTACTCTACACTGGAGCAGAAGTCCTGAGAATGAGATGAGCAGTGAAGGATCTGGACCTTACCTATGGGGCCGACAGGGCCCTGCTCCCCTCTCTCACCAACACCAGGTTCTCCTTTCTCTCCTCTTGTTCCTTTGTCACCTAAAAAAAGGAATAACTTTTTCAATGGCTGTGTTTAAATTACTAATATGCCCAATAGCTTTTTGTAGAAAAAACACAATTTTGCCATTGTGATATTTCCTTTAACCCTCTTAAGAGACGGGGCCGATTGGACCCCGCAAGATTTTTACCCAATGCGCGGTCCGGCAAGGTTTCACTGACCCAACGTGCGATTTTACAAGGGTTTTTTTGTGTGTGGTTTCGGGAACTGACAGTCTGACAGAACAGCCCCACCGCTTCTTTGATATCCGACCGTGACTTTTGCTGTACTCCTCCTGTGCATCGCACTAAGATCGCAGAAAGCTTAAATAAGAAATGCATGTTAATAAGTTTGTTCACGCGATACGTGAATAAAAAATTATGCCGCGCCATCGCCCTCTAATTTGTACCTGTTGTTTCCTTCTCTGTTGTTTGAAACGGTGTTTCCATTTGAGGTTTTGCGAAATAAACCAGTTTCAATATGGCCAAAACACCGCAGTGGTCAGTGTTACAAGTATTATTGTTTCGGGCTGCGTGTATGTAGGAAGGCCGTAAATGCAATACTTATGGCACTTGCTTACCCTTAGGACCCATGGGTCCCCTGGGTCCTTCTCCACCATTTTGTCCGGGTATACCTGGCTCTCCAGGTGGACCTTGTCGTCCAGGGCTGCCTTCTTTACCTGGAAGGCCTGGAGGTCCAGGACGTCCCGCTGTACTCTTCACATGTGCGGGCTGGATCTGAGCCATGAGGTAAGCCATTTTGGCTAAAGAGAAAAAGCAGAGTGAGCAATTTCCTAAATTCTCAATAGAGACACCATACATTTTACTAAAAGAAAATAAAAAGACATTAATTAGCTCCCAATGTCTAATGTCGACAAAATAATTGCTTCCTTACCTTCTAATTGTTTGGCCAGCTCCTCCTGGACAAGCCTCCTCATCTGCTCCAGTGACACTGACTCGCCCTGAGGCAGCAGAGATGCTAATGAGTCACTCAGTTGTTAACGCCATTTGTGATTTTTACTTCCATTTTGCTTCCCGGTGAAATTCAGTATATATTTCTATAATCATGACTCACTCTGGGTCCTGGGAGACCAGGGTTTCCTGAAGGTCCCTGAGGCCCCGGGGCTCCGATTTCACCTGGTGGTCCTGACATTCCCATTATCCCTGTGTGGCCCTTTCTACCTGGGGGGCCGGGATTTCCAGGCATACCAGGATCTCCAGTCTGTCCTTTTTCTCCTTTTGTACCAGGGTCTCCCTGATTTATAAAATAACAGTTATTAGTAAGTGGTTCAAGTTCAAACACCTCTTAAAATTACACATTACAGAAGTGAAGGTAGAGAAATATGTCAGGGTTTGGTTTCAGAATCTGTGATTGTAGAAAAAGTCTAGATAATGGATACTTAGGTTTCTCAGCTTAGCACCATGAAGCATTAGCCTTTATATTGGTTATCATCCTACAGCTGATATTTTGGGGTCGGTCAGGAGGTTTTGAGTTATGAATATTTTACATAAAGTAGATAGAAGTCTTTCAATAGCAAGCCTGCCACTTTTTTATACATATCACACTACGCAGTATGAGCAAGACTTTTTCTTGGTTTTATCCTTTAACGAAAACTCTGAATTTTGATCTTTTTAGATCCCCCATGCCTTATGAGCAAACTCACCAAATTTCAAGTCAGTTGATCAAACCCTGTAGGAGGAGTTTGATCAAATACATAGGTGATAGCAAAAAACTGGACCAAAATCCCAGATGGCTAACTTCCTGTTTGTTGTGGAGCAACAAGAACAGTGGCGCAAGAGAGATTTGTTTAAGTCTTGGGAAGTTCTGTAAGTGTACCAACTCTCATACCTCTACTATGACGTAAGCTAAGTGAGAATGGTGCTATGAAAAATTCCGGGCGGCACTATTCAGCTATTTCTATATCAAATGTTGCAATTCCATTTAACATTTAACTACTGAAATGCTCACATAACTGATTTGTATTCAAAATTTTGTGTTTTTTTCGTATATGTTTAGAGCTTCATATACATTTTTCCTCCATTATTTTCAGGAGTAATAATAGACACTCGAGTTATCAGAGGCTTTCGCACCACTTTTGCTGCTCAGGGCAAATTCATTTTCCAGTTAAGGGCTAGCTAGCTACAAAACCTTAATACTGCATTGTTTCTATTTATATAGCAGTTCATGGTTATTAATGCTGATGACCTTAATGTTAGGTCTCTTTAACTAGCAACATACTAGTCAATTTTTATGGCTACATTATGAAAATGGATGATTTATTGAAAAATTTATTGTATTGCCAAAGATCCTCATTACAACGGGTAATGAAAATAACACATACTATTAGGTTCACAAGGACCAAGATTTTAATATGTTTGAGAGAAATAGAAATCATAATTCAAATGGTTTTATAGAATCTGTATTCAATGTAGAATAATTCAGTCCAAGTTTGATGAGTTTATATACTGTGGTCTTCAGCCTCATCTTAACCTCAGTTGGTGTGAGTATTAAAAGAGGATTGAATGTTTTGTGTCCCCTTCTGCTGACTGATACCTTTGAATAATGACATCACTTGAGCTTTCGAAACCTCTGTGTCCCAAGCTAAAATCTGTTTTAGTCTAGTTTCAGCTTGGACTTTAGAAGGTCTTCATTACAAAATGCATATTTTTATAAAGGTGTGCAGACTTTTTCTTCCATCCAGTGTGTGATCTATGGCATTTGCTATTGAAATATATACACAAGTTACAAAAACAAGCCACACCCACATAACACACAGCATAAAGTTAGGCTATTCTCTAAATTCCATTGCTTATCATAATTTATTATTTGTTCAACACAAAAAAATAATGTTCCCAACTATTGTTTTCCCACTGAGGAGGCTTTGTGTGCTATTTCTTCCACCGTTTATTCTTCTATATCTGGGCGATGCCTGAGTCAGGATTTTCAAAGCTGACTCAGATACAGCATCTTGGACCGATTCATCTCGTCTGTGCGTGGGGCGCTGTGGGAGTTTTGTCGTCCACTCTAAGAACGTCTTATGGTTGTTTTCACACAGAACTGCCTCTGAATTCCAGTCCGTGTCGGGGTAAATGTTCCCAAAAGTTTAGTTTCCATTTCACTTGCCCTGGCTCTCGTTAGCTGCTCCTCCATTACAGATGAGCACAAAACTTTGTCAATATTTTACTAATGTTGAAAAAACCCAGTTTTGCAAGTTTCCATTAAACAAGAACCACGATTAAAATCACACGTGTAAAAAGTTTGTCCATGAGATAAGTCATGATATTAAAGAGACATGCTGCACCCTTGTCCTCCAACTACTTCCTATCATCTTTTTCTTCATGGTTTGCGTCAGTGGCAACATTCGGCTGTTGATCATGTGACTTATGTGATGTGAAAAAAGGTGGTTCTGGGAGATAATCCAATTTTGATACGGCCGAAAAGCCCCTCCTCATCCCAGCGCCAATTTTTTGAGTTTTTTTTTTCATTGTTGTGTTTCCATTAAGTGATTTTTTAAAGAAATGTTAGATTGCGCAATTATATGGTCAATGGAAACAGCCATTCTTACCTTATCTCCTCTAAGGCCTCGATCTCCAAGTCGACCTGGCATTCCCTGTAAAACACAGCAGACAAGCAGATACATGAATGAACTATCCAGAGGACGTTTTTTATTCTTTAATGTAGTTCTCATTAGGAATCCTCACCTGTTTTCCTTCAGGGCCAATAGGACCGGTTGGACCCTGATAATCAGAACAAAATGTGTTATTAATCTTAAATTGTTGGTTTCTGCCAACCTAAGATAAAGTTACTACTAATCCGGAACTCACCGCAGGTCCTTTGGGCCCGCTGAAGCCTGGTAACCCGGGGTTACCTGGTTCTCCCTTGTCTCCTCTCTGACCCTGTTGAACAGCAGAGACGTGGCTGTCTGTCACATGGCTCACATGTACGATATTGTACTTGTGTTCCAAAAGGATTCAGTGAGATTACGCCTTAGCTACACTCAGCTACGCCCCGGTTAAAAAAATAAAAAATAAATCTCAGGAGAAAATCCTCTGGCCAGAGCTCAGAGATTAAAACTCATATTTACAGACAACATGCAGAGCCGAGGACAAGCTAGTGGTCTTTCTATCCAGGGACTGGTCTGACTTAAAGGGCCAGTACCATGTGTTTTCCAGCCACATAGTGCTGTTTTATAACACAATTAAGTAACTATGTTGACTTCATTTGCTATAACAATGCCAAATATATCAAATATGACTTAAAAGAAAGTTGACTTTGCAATTCAACACCTTGAAATTGGGTCTCTGCCTCTTTAAAAACTCCTGCTCTTTCTGAAACTCCGCCTTCAGGAAGTCATTATGACTAATCAGATTGTTTATGATTGTTTCAGGCCTTTCAGAAACAGAGACATATGTGGAATTGTAGACACCTTGTGGACAGTTCTGTTTTACAAAGAATAAAATATTTTATCTACTTTTATTTAAATCAAATTCTAGCAAACTGTGAAGAAAAGGAACAACAGAGTTGAATAATTAACCTTTGAAAACATCTTTTTTAAATGTTCGTCCATGTCTTGATAATAACCGTGTGAGATGTTTCCTGTTGCAATGCGCATACAGAGGTCTAAGGATTCCAACTGAGAATTCTTCATGTCTGTATCTACGCTTAATTTATGCTGCGAGACACAAAATCCCACATGCATACATGGATTTCACCTTATCGAATGATTCTGACTCAGCAACGACCGTATCTATCATTTGATGCACAAACCAGGAGGCGGTCCGGTTCCACCCGTTTCCTGTGCCGGGCCTTATCTTATATCATCCACAGCCGTTTCTGTCGTTTCTGACTCACTCTGGGAGAAGAAGACTCCTTCCAGCTCAGAGCAACGTTCCCTCCAGACATCCATCACAATCTGACACCATGTTTCTACAGTGTCCTTTAGAGCTTTTAGATGCGCCCCCCACACAACATGGCAACTCCTTCACAACTGCGTCTCATATTTATTATTTTTTTCTAAGACATGTAGAGTATCTGCTGCAGCATAGGTTGTTATTTCTGTTTTTCAACTACTTTGAAGGGGTAGTAATATGTGCATGTAGTGCCATCTTATAGCACAATCAAGTAAGTATGTTACCTTCACTTGTTATGAAAGTGCTGTTTATATCAAATATGACTTAAAAGAAATTTGACTTCCTAATTAACATCTTGAAATTTGGCCTCTGTCTCTTTAAGAAACCCCTGCTCTTTCTGAAACTTCAGGAAGTCATCACAACATAGCTCCTCCATTAACTCTTCAACAACGTTTTTACCAGCGTTGCACTGAGAAGTAGCAGAAGAAATTCAACCAAGTGTTTGCTAATTGCTGCTGGATAGTCTGAAGGAGCTGAGCCGGGCTCTGTGAGGCAGAAACTCAAAAAGCTTGGAAACGTAATGGTTGCCACGGAGATGAGAAGATTTCTCAAACATGCATAAAAGGATCAGAGCAAGAATCAGAATCAGAATATAGTTTATTGATCCCAAAGAGGAAATTGCTTATTTGTTGAGAAGCTACTCCCATCCAAAGTGTTGAATATTAAATATAACCATTAGTGATATCAAATTTACAACACACATACAATTATAAGTCATTTAAATACGACCTGTATATAATAGAAATTCAAACAGCAACAACAAAAAAACAAGCATGCTGGTTTTTATCTGGCCTGATCAAGATGACGTAAACTTTGACTTGTTGATAACTTTTTGGATGATTGTTCAACTTTGTTCTGGATAACAAAGATTTTCTTGTCTTCTAACTTATTTGCAACGTTTATGAAGCACACCGGAACACAAATGTCTGCCGTTGAAGCTGTAGGAAGTTACTCACCGGCGTTCCAGGGAGTCCTGATTTTCCAGAAGGTCCCGGCTCGCCCGGCTTACCCTGGAGTGTAAAAACAAAAACACAAGTGAAGCTGACGGTGGTGAAGAGCTGGTGAAATAACCCGAGTGTCAATTGTTACGACCCTGATCCATCAGTCTGCTTGACTCTGTTGCCGTCGTCTGCATCGACCACTCACCGGCTCTCCTCTTGGTCCAAGAAGTCCCTCGGGGCCAGGAGGTCCTTTGGGGCCCTGCAAAACAACCCTCAATGTTTTCAATATGTCCTGCTTTTTAATATCATCCTTTCATTAATGTGAAAACCTCTATGCTTCAAGTTTTAATGACATACTTGTCCAAAAGAGTATTGAGTCTCTCCAGCCTAAGGGTTCTTGTTGAGCCCTGAACAACTGATCTGTAGTTGGTTAAAATGGTGTAATGCAGAAAATCTTATCTACAGTTTAGATGGATAATAAAATGGGAAGTGTTCACCACAGGTATTGTATCTTATGTTTTGAGATTTTTTTTTGTTCTCTTTCTGCTTTAAGTAATTGGGAGTCTGGAAGAGTTGACAAGCATTTCCCTTGTTGTGTTCAGAATTTTTATGAGTTCTGATGAGCCGCCCTCATCTTTGCTGGCCTTGCATTTGCTGTACTAATTAGTTTCTTTCATTAGATTAAAGTGGATTGAAAAAGTATTCACATCCCTGAGGCTATTTCACATTTTGGCAAATGTCAGTTTGATATTCTTTTCTTTTTTTTGGTGGGGGGTTGGATGTTTTTTTTATGGACCAGCACAAAGTAATGCATGTATGTACAACGCACTACGATTCCAGAACCACCTGCACTTTCATCTGTTTTGTCTTGTGATGTTTACCTTTACCGGTTTGCACATCTGGGCATTATTAGCTCATCCAAACTCAAGTAGATTGGGCGAGTAGTGCCTGCGAACATCAATTTTCAAGAGTGGTCACAGTCTGTACTTTGACTGGGCCACTGCATGATCGACATGAGGGGTCGATGTAAAGACAGTGACACAAGCGATTGCAGCTACATTGTCATCCAGGAGGAGTTGCTGCAGGCAAACGACTCAATGCAATCTGCTGGGTTTCCTGAGACAGAAACTTTTTAATTAATTTGAAAAACAAACTGAGTGTAATGCACTGATTGATAACTAGGATGAATTGGAATGGATTGAAATTACTTTTTTGTGTGTAAAACGCCTCAAGACAACATTTCATGTGAATTGGCACTTTATAAATGAACTGAATTGAAAAGGTGTATTGATTTTTTCATCTGCAGAACATTATATAAATGTTCTGTATGTGTATGTGAATGACTTTAACACCAGCTCTACTGAACAAAATTTTCCAAACCTCCTTTCCCGGTTTGCCGTCACGTCCTACCGAACCGGGTTTCCCATCCTCTCCCTGTGAGGTACATAAGGAAAAACACACAGTGAACAAAAAAATAGCTATAACAGTTACAGAACAGTGGCTATATAAAATAAATCAGCATTTACCTGAAAGCTATATGAAACCTTGAGCCAAGTCCACACTACCGAACATTACCTATTCAATTTTGCCTTCAGGGTGATGGTGTGCAGAGATTTTCACCTGACTGACAGTTGACGGCAGCAGCTGAGCAGTGCAGTGTCTATAACAACGCTTTGCACTGTCTCTAATAAGATATCTGCAGTGCGGACCGGCGGGGCCCGCTGCAGGGCCCGCAGCCTGGCCGCCGCGCTGCTGCTCCCTGAGAATCTGTCAGTAATGAGCCGTGCCATTGTTCATGTCTCTGTGGCTCCAAGCTTCCTGCTGGGGTGTGCTGAGCTGTGTTAGTGGCAAAGCAGCAGGTGTGCTGCTTCTTCTAAAGGAGGCATGTGTGTGTGTGTGAAGAAAAAGAGCAGGTGTCTGACACAGTGTAGCCTGACATCACAGTGCTGTACAGGCTATTCCTGGCTTTAAAACTTTGAATAGGCTATAATCTCATGGGGACACAACTTTAACAATAGTGAGAAACAACAGACTCACAGAGACACTGAGGATGTATTTCCATTACAAATGTGTGCAAATCTTTGTCCATGTTCTGCTAATGTTGAAAAAAAAACCACAACTTTGCAATTGCAATGTTTCCATTACTGCGACAGACTGGCGACCTGTCCAGGGTGACCCCGCCTCTCGCCCGGAACGCAGCTGGAGATAGACACCAGCAACTCCCGACCCCTTTAGGGACAAGGGTGAACAGAAAATGGATGGATGGATGGATGGATGGATGTTTCCATTAATTAAGAAAGGAAATTGAAATCACGTGATTTACGTGATAAGTCATTAAGAATCATGGCAGCGAAGGAGGTAAACAGTTACATATCAATGTGGTGTTAGAGCGACAAACCCCATTTAGAAGCAGCTACGTATGCTGTGGTTTGGGGAAATTGTAGTCAGTGATTTTACATAAGAGCTATAGATTCAACACATTGCAATGATACACAACTTTTATTAAATGTGCGATGCTGTGAAGGTTCTGGTGGAGCCAGCCGAATATTGTCTGAAAAATCAAACCACTTCCTGTCTTTTTTTCTTTGTGGTTTTCTCCAGTAGTAACATCCGGCTGTTGATCATGTGACTCGCGTGATGCATAAAAAAGTGTTTCCATTGCAGTTTTGCAAAATACATCTGTTTTGGTACGGCCGAAAAACAACCTTATCCTTCGCAAAAAGATTTTTACCAAAAAAATTGCATTTTTCTTTATTTGGTGTGTTTCCATGACATGTTTTTACTTTCAGAATTTTTATTTGCGCCATTTTACAGTTATTGGAAATTGAGCTAGTGCTAACTACTGTTATAGTTCTAAAAGTCATAAAGCTCATTAACAAAGCTGGAATATCCAAACTAGCAGCTAACTGTTTTCCAAGTATAATTTTTACTACAATTAATTTGGATAAACATGAAGCTTTATAATGATAATATGGCTAAGCCTAGCCAGTTCTGCATTCTTTACATTTTTCCAGTGGATCTTTAACCAAATACTATTTGGAGTATATGGACATATTTAGTCTTTATGGTTAAATAAAATTCACAACAAATCCATATTTAAAGCAAATGTCTGCATCAAATTGTTGGTTTTACAGTTCATTTCAGTTGTTTGTGGTGCAATTATGTTTCAACAAAAAAGAAAGGTTTGAGTGCTTCATCAAAAGGCCAAAATTAATGTTCATACTGCTGTCCCGTACAGTATGTTCATTTTCTTTTTAAGATCTGCACATGAAAAACAACTTTGACCTTTTCTCCTGGAGGTCCAGGCTCTCCTCTGTGGCCCTTGAAGCCCTAGGATGAAGCGGAGGAAGCAGTGCGTTAGTCGTTTTGCACTGTGGAAGCTTCTTCTATCAAATCCGATTAGTGTTGCTTACTTACAGGGAGTCCCCGGAGTCCAGGGTTTCCTGGAGGTCCAGGTTCACCTTGTTTCCCCTGGAAGGAAAGAAACAAATGATAGAAATGATGTCACTAGAACTTTACGTCTGTGTACACAATCTAGACCGTGTTTTATAGACGGTATTATACCAGATGTTCGTTGGGTTACTTTTGCCTACTTACAGGTTCTCCTGATTCACCTGGTCTGCCATCTTTTCCCATTTTTCCAGGCTGACCCTGAATGTTTACAAAAATGGTCATTTAGCATCTTCAGCTAGTGCAAAAGTATTTTGTCACAACACAACACATGAACGTGTTCTTTTCCCTTACGATCAAGCCGGGAAGACCCGGTGGTCCTTGGATTCCTTTGAGTCCCTCTTTGCCCTGGAGAAAACAAACACGCCGTGGTCACCCGAGAAAAACAAGAAATGATTAATAGCGGCTATTACAGCGTGTGCTGGCTGACCTACATGCTAGAGGCTGCACAAAACGACATATGGGAAATGAACATTCTGAGAGGAGAGTACAGCAAATGCAGCCTGACCTTTTCTCCAGGGGGGCCTGGGGGTCCAACTTGGCCAGGTTGGCCGTCGTTACCCTAAAGAATAAAGATGTAGCGTCAGTGAAGGTCAACAGAAATAGAAAACCATGCTGTAGCACCAAATAAATGTGGCCTATTTGCAAAAAATCCCAAATGTGCATGTTCTGTAAATACTGATCACTATTTATAAAAAAAAAAGCTACTTACTGGAGCACCCATTAATCCTGCAGGACCTGGATGGCCAGGGGGTCCTGGATGGCCCTGTGATGAAAGCAGCGGTGGTTAAAACACAGCTACCCAGCCTTAGAGAAGTATTCACAACTTTCTAACTTTTCCACAATTTGCTACAATTACAAAAGGTCAAGGTCTTGGAATTTTATTTGAGAGACCAACTCCATGTAGTGCATGACTGCCAAGCAGAAAGGAAATGACAACATGATGTTTACCTTTTCATGCAAATAAAATCTAAAAGGGCCCAAAAATCCCATCTCACCAATCCAATCTGTCTTCAGAAGTCACCTAATTAGTAACACCTATGTGTTTAAGTTCATAAAGATCAAGGAGTACACCACAAAGGTCAAAGAACACACCACAAAGGTCAACGAACACACAGGGGTTAGGTTACAAAACAATATGCCATTCTCCTGCATCTCTAAGATATGTCTGTCTACTAAACCTAACAGCCTTAGCTATTAGCTTTGGGAAGTAGAGCTTCTCTAAACTTTAGTAGAAGCTTGGAGAAGCAATCAAAAGGTTCATGGTGAACTCCACAAATCTGGCATTTGTGAAAGATAAGCAGATTGTTGAAATTAATCCATTAAAAGGCCTGTTAATTATTGGTCAATACTGTCTGCTGTTATAGCTGCTCTGGTCAGATGAGATCAATGTAATTAAAAAAATAGTACGGCACACAATGTCCACTGTGGCACCATCATCACTTAGGGATGGGTTTTATCAGGGAAGATGGATGCATCTAAAATGCGGTATAAGAAATTCTACAAGAAAACCCATTAGAAGACTCGTCTAATTGAACAGTAACCCCAATTACAAGCAGAGCTATGGTAAATACATTAGGACAAACATATTTGTGTTTTAAAATGGCCTGGTCAAAGTCCAGACTAAAAACATATTGAGAATGAATACATCTACATGTACAAAGCTGATGGAGACTGTCTAAAGATTTGATTTTAGAATGTTCTGTACTTATTCATTCACACTTCTGCACAGTTTGTCCTTGAATTAATTTCACATTGTCTTCTGAAAATCTCTATTGTAATACAGAACAAGCAACGCTTTGCGCTACACTTTACTTTTTCTGTGACATTCTGTGTTGCAACTACCTTGAAGTACAAGCAGGTGTTCATTCTCTACTCAGGCAGAGCGAACTCGAATGACTGCCGTATTGCCATGTGCAGTTTGGTCTGACGTTGTTTTCAATAAAGAAAAAAAGACATACAACCCAAAAGTCTTTCAGCTTTGGTGGCAGCAAAATAGAGTTCAGACTCAATGGAGTGAACACAAAGGCAGTCCGCATTTTATTATTGTAAAAAAAGAAGAAGAAGAATTTCTGTCCACTTGACAGTTGTGCAATACTTTGCTTTGTTCTACCAGTTAACATCCCCAAACCCCCAAAAAGAGACAATATGAGAACTCATGACAAATATACCTTTTCTCCTTTGTCTCCAGGACCTCCAGGAGGTCCTTGATCCCCTTTTATGCCCTGTGGAGAAACAAGAAAGCTTAAAATTGCTGAAAAGGAATGTGTTAAGTTTTGCTAGAGATCTTGATACCATGTCACCTAGTATATGAATTGTCCGATTTATGATGAACTTGTTAGATTCTCCCATTGGAGCAATAAGACTGAGGCCACTGGGTAAACTTACCTTCATGCCATCACCTCCAGGAGGCCCCTGAGGTCCGGATGGTCCAGGGGGCCCCTGTAATAGCACAGAAAACCATCAGTCTCTACGCAGGCAGACATTGCAGAGCGCCACTGGTGGGTTCTAATAGTTCACTGTTGTCCCCCACAGGAGGCACGGCTAATGATGCAGACAGAGCCTTGCCATCCGTCACAGCTACGGTGACGAATGATGCCAAAGCTCGGACCTCATTCATCACAAAAGATGAATTTAGTGAAGACACACTTTATAACACAACTCTTAAAGATGTGAAAAGGTACTATAATAGACTTTAAATCGCCAGGGAGAACTTTAGAATAATGAGACCAGGGTAATGGCTTTGTTCTTACTGGATATCCATCTTGGCCATTTTTTCCAGGAGGTCCCTGGTGTCCTTTATCTCCTGGGACTCCTGGTAGTCCGGGCGGTCCGGGTGGACCTGCAGGGCAGTCTGAGCAAATATCCTAAAGACACCACAGACAGGTTTGTGATGAAGTGGTCAGCCAGGGAATCCGTGTGAATTCTTTTCTCACTAATGTGGCAGAGAATCTCCTTACCTTCAGATTTAAGTCGGATAGATCTGCTGATTTTCCCTGAGAGGCAGCAAAAAGAAAACAGTCATCAACAAAACAAGATTAAAGGCTGAGTTCAGTGGGAATATTTATACTTCTAATAATTATTCAGGGATAAAAATAATGCTTTTATCAGTACTAACCAGAAAGATGCTTTAGCAACAAGGAAGCAAACTCAGTTTTTCTGTCCCAGATGATCATGCAAATGATATTATAAAACAAAGTTTTGAAAAAAGGATTTTGTTCAAGGAGGAAAAGAAAGTTGGCCAAACAAACCTGGTCCCAAGTGGGAAAAGTAATCAATCGCCTTTTTAGATCATGAATCAATATCAACAACACCATGTTTTAGAAAGCTGACTTTTGAGAAAGTCAGCTTTTGTCCACTAGACTTGGTTCTATTGGGAACCAAAATTACAACATTGTTCCATTTTCAGCTGGTGAGGTTTGCTTTCACACCAAATTGGGTCAAACGCATGAATCCCTTTGAAAAACCTGTTTACCTCTCCGCCTGCTGTGGCGCTGCACCAAAAACCACTGAAGAAGACGCTGAGCGCAACTTCCTTCTTCACGAAATGTAAACAAACATGGAGTGGTGTTAGGTTCCAGCGGTTGTAGGATTTCTCTTTAGTCTTTGGTGAAAGACCATAAGACATTTCTCTCGCTAGTGCTAGCCTCATGCGTTTGTTTTGGTTGTATTCACCCAGAATCCCCTGTTCTATAGTCCGCTTCCTGCTTTTGGAGTGGCCTACTTGGTCTTCTTGGTATTCACATATGCATTTGAATCACACCAGAGTTGACTTCAACTTAACTGAGACCTTGTTTTTCAGGTGGATCAGAGTAAAAAAGTTCTTGGTCTGATTGTGCATTCACACCTCCCCAAATAAACCGGCACCTGAACTACAGTTAGACTAAAACGGACTAAACAGGGCTGGTGTGAATGCACCCTAAATTGGACCACTTGAAGTACGCCATGATATCTCCAAAAACAAAACACCAGTCTAAAGAAATTCAACATTTACTTGTTCCTTTAACTTTCTGATAAACTGACTGACGGACGGACACAACTTTTAAACAATGGAATATAGAATAAAGTCTGGAAATATACATATGTTATTTTACTGTTTTCTTTTTCTGTCCCTATTTACAACCTTTAGAAAATACTTACATTTATTTCTGTACTGTCCAGAATGTGTAGAAACCATGATTCAGAGTTGAACCACCCAAAATAAGGTTACATCATAGACCTAACCAGCTAAAACAAGAGACTGTTACTCTGCACAGCCAGGAAAGATCTGAGAGCCCAGAAAGGACGAAGTGGGAAATGCTATACCAGTCTTCCCCGGATGATAGGATTCTTACTCTCGCTAAGGAAAAAGCTAGATGACACTCGAGTCACAGCTCTTTGAGCTCTAAAATGAGAAAACCTACAGATTGAGTCATGAGTGCAAAAGCACTTAACATGCAAACTCACAGGCTCTCCTTGAGATCCCTTTTCTCCTGGCCTTCCTGGTAAACCCTTAGTTTGGAACAAAATCAAAAAGTTACATTTTTAATTAAGGGTTATCTGCCAAATGACAAAAAAATATATATCATCCACCAAATTCTAAAAAACCAGACATGCTAGATCAAAACAAAATTTTCTGCTGTGAAAGGTCCCATTATTCTTTAGTTACTCATTAGAGTTAAACTTACATTGTGCCCTGCTGGACCTTGAGGACCTGCAACTCCTGGTTGGCCTCTCAACCCCTGAAAGACAGACACACAAACTGAAGAAAGACAGCAGAAAGACGGACATATTCTGTAATCGTCATCTAGTGAAGAACTACCGCAGTTCCTGGTTCCCCATTTTTCCCTGGAGGCCCCTGCAGAGACAAACATAGTAACATATGGATCGCTGCGATTCAGTCCACTGAAGGTGAATCATTTCGGCCCGGAATCATGTTCTCACCGGAGGTCCCTCTTTCCCTTCCCCTGGAGAGCCCCGGTCCCCAGGTAATCCAGGGGGTCCGCGTTGCCCAGGTGGGCCCTAAGGAAAAAATTAATATTATATTTTATGTTTGGTTAGCAATGATAAAATACCACAGTGCATTTAATGTGGAACTGAAGATCAACCCTAACTCACAGAAGAGGAAATATACCTCTGATTATTTGATAGGTTTACCAAAATAAGCTTGTCTTGCCGTAGACATGTAGGCTACTTGATTGTCCACCAGGTGGTGCTGTACGCTAGACCTTTTGGTGTGGAAGTACAGCAAAAGGTGTAGCGTTTTGCTGTACACCTTTTGCTAAATATCTCAGTTAGCTGAGATATTTAGCATCTCAGCTAACTGCTGAGATGCTAAATATGCTAGGTGCTAAACAAAGTTTAACATGAACCCTGTATCTACATTGTTTCGAGATTAAATTAAGTACAACAAAATACTCCGGATGCTGTTCTAATGTAATAGTTTTTATAGGACTTTGCAAAAACTAGAATCACCAGGTGAAATCTTTTATCAGTAAATCTCCATTTTTTTTTCCCACCCATGCTGATATTTTTTTTTATGTGAGGTTTTAGTTTCTGCAAGTATTTGAATCAGACTTTTAGTACTGTGCCAATAAAGTCATAATCTTATCAGAAGCTGTAAAATTACGAAAAAAGGTCATTTTAATGAGATCAAAACTGTTGCTGATGAAAATCTGATGCTAAAGTCATTTGTAAAACTGACACCAAAGAACATTTTATTTTTAATTATTTTCTGTGGAGAATTTCCCATAAAGTTACCATTTCATCCTCCAAATATACCACTTTATTATGGTAATATTATGATTTTATTTTTGCAGTATAAATATTGCTTTATTATTACAACAACAGTGACATAATATGACTTTATTACTATGACTTTATTCTCATAATATCACTTTGTTCTAATATTACTATCACCTTATTCTGGTAATATTGTGACTTTAATCTCACATAATTAAGATTGTTCTCGTATTATTTTGAGTTTGCTGTCATACAACTTTAATCTCTTAATACTATGACTTTCCTCTCATAATATCACTGCATTGTCATTTTCTCATTCTTGCAATACTATCACTTTATTATTATTATTATTCTCATAATATTATGACTTTACTCTCCAAATGAGCCTGGCCCTAATGTTCAGTTGTACGTTTCCTTATTGAGACTAAATATTCAGTTTCCACATAGGAGGAATACGGGTGTGGGTGAAAAAGTTGCTGCTCTTGAAAACTTAATGAACAAAATGTTTTTAAATCACTTTACCTTGACTCCAGGTAGTCCTTGATTCCCTGGTGGTCCCGGCTCTCCCTGTAGGGTCACAAATAAAAACAATCAAACTGTTTGCACTTATTAAATTACTTCTTTCTTCTATTTCTTTTTTTTTTTTTTTTAATCAACAACTTGAGCTTGTTGCCAAAAATTTCCGTCAGGCGTGTTGCTCCAGCGGGGCCTCCTGGCAGCGCCTGGCAACAGTAAAACAACAAAAGTGCCGCAGGACGCAGTCGTTGCGCTCCGGCGCTGGTTTAATGCGTTGCATCTTAACAAAGTCCTTCCTGTTTGCGCCCGCCTCATCAGCAGGACAGACGCATGTCTGAAGGAACGTGTTGTGGTGTGCAACTAAATCTGCCACTTAGGCTCGTTTTCTGCAGAGACAGATGTTTGTGTTACTGTGTGGCTCAACAAGCCCACAGATGTTTACAGGGAGGAAACATGTGGAACACAAAAAGGTTCAGAAGTGCAGCATGAAATATTTTGACTTAATTTGACTGTGGATTAATGTTCAGATCTTAAACTTCTGGCTAAGTTGTTTGCCTTATTATTCTTATTATTTATTTTGAAAATACTTTTTAACATTAATAACATTAAAAAGTGTGATAAATATGAAGGGATGTGAAGAATTTTGCAAGGGAATGTATGCAAAATTATTCACATCTCTGCATATTTATCACTTTTTTATGTTAAAATGAATTTCTACATGTTTTATTAGGATTTCGTAATGTAGACGAAAACAAGGTAGCATTTAATTGGTTTTCAATTCTTTGTATATACATGGTGGAGCCCCTGTCTATTTGCGTATTTTCTTTGGAAAAGAAAGTACGCGACTAAATTATTTGCGCAAAAATCCACCTATTTGTGGATTTTTTTCTAAAATATTCCAAAGGAAATGGAGCCGAAGCTGAAACACCTAGCCGCAATGCTAACTGTCACGCTTCTAGCTGGCATTTGCTAAGAGCCAATCCAGGAGGGCCATTTATTGACGCCAACTGGCCGTTCATTCAAGATTGGAAATACGGAAGACTGTAGGTGCTAGCTTCTGTGGCAGCAGTAAGATTGTGCTACTATTGTGGGTATTATTAAATATTAAGATATATTTGGTGTTTGAATTATAAAAATAGACAGCTATATGTGTCTTTAGAGGGCGTCTGTAATAGCTTAAGGAAAGCATCTCTACATGATGGTGCTACCAATATGTGAACCATGTGCGGATGGTGTGTTCAGGGACATGTGTAACGTTGGTTTTCTACCACACGACACTCTTCATGTGGGCCAAAAATTTCATTTTTCATCAGAACAACTAACTCCACATGTTTGCTTTGACTTGTAAGCTGGACCTAATTTCATTTTATTTTATTACTGACTTTCTCTAACTAGTAGACTTCAATTACACTGAGATTCAGCCGAACACACTTTTCAAATTTCTCTTTGTACAATAATACAATTTTACTAACTATCCTGTGTTGGTCTACCACAAAGAAAATGACATTAAAACTTTGTGGTTGTGATATGTTTATGACTGGGACCTTAACGCATTTAATTTTGATGAATTGTTTGCATAGACTTTAATACGTTATAAAATGTAAAACAATTTCTCGCATTCCAGCCGGGAACTTTGGTGTTTTGTTTCCATTATGCCGTAAATCTGACGCACAAGCAACATCCGCTAACAACAACAATGGATGACAAAGCTGCTTCTCTTTAGCCCACTTGGGGTTCATTTATTCAATACTTTAGCAGCAAAAAGGTTTTTGAATTGAACATGATGCCTACTTTGTCAATATAGGGTTAAATAATTAATTACTGTTAAGTCGATTTTAATCGGGTACCACCTCTAGATATGATGCATACAGCTGTTACTGTGATAAGTCAGAAAATTCACTTCAGCAGACAAAGCTAAATATGTGGAGGCTGGTTTTAAATAAAGTTTAATGGCCTTTTATAACCCAAAGATTTTCATTTCTACACAAGCATGTCTGACTTCATGTCCGTGCTTTCATTAACCCGTTATATATAAAACTGTAAATAAATGCTGGACGACTCAGCAAAACTAAGGCAACGCAAAAATAATAAACATCCACTGATATGTGTGAAGTTGGTGAAACCTGAGGATTAGAAGGAGACATAAAAATGTCAGTCGTGACCAGCAACTTGACGTCAACTTAATACCAGGGTTTTGGCGGCAGCAGCTGTGAGAGGGTAAATTTAAGTCGAATTGACAGTTTATACTGTAGTTTATGAAGAACCTGGTGCAATTCCAGCTTCTGTTCTGCACCAAAGAAATCACTGGATTCATTCTTTGAAATTACATTTAGGTAAAGATTATGGAAAGCAGCCAGCTGAAGACTGCAAACCGACATTGATGTGCTGGACCTGTTATTTAATTTAAAAAGTTGCTTTCAAGACTTGAGATGTAAGAGAAGTACTGGTGAAAACATGTTTTTTTTTTTCTAGTTTTTTATTGCACAGAGCAGCTGAACCCTCCCAATTAGCTGACTGGTGGAACTCAAAGAAAATGAAATAGAGTTAATCACAGGGCTGCAATTAATCACAATTCATTATGTTGTAATTGAAAACCACACAAAATAAGCAAAATGTTCAATTTAAAAGCTCTTTTTGCTACCAACTTATTGAATGAATAGACATATGAGCTAATGTGGAGTCGTGACAGTGAAGCAGAGGGGTTGAGGATCCATTGATGTGGACCAGAGTACGGAAATAATTTTTGCTTGTCATAAAAAAACTTCCGGAAAAGTACAATGTAAGAAAAATTAAAAGAAAAGCAATTAATTGTACAAACATTTCTGTGGGCTCTAAAATGTATTTTTTACCGTGATTTGACAGTTTATCGTGTTTAATTTACTCACATTTCTGCTAATCTAAAACTGAAATTTAAGGCTCTTCAGAAGAGCTTCTGGTACACTAACAAACATTTCTGTAGATTAAAAACTGAAATTTGATGTATTTTTTACCGTGTATCTCACAGGCATTGATATAAAGTAGAAAACAGGAAAAACTGGAAAACCTGTTCAAACTTAACAGAAAATTACTTCACGTTTCTACAATACATTTACCTTTTTTTTTTTTTTACAGATTTTTTTCTTACAGTGTACATTTACTACACTGTAATAAATATTGTTGGAGAAAAAGCACAGATATGCCAGACATCACTCTTTGAAGAGGAACATCTTGCTGTGATTATTATTAAAAGATTAGCAACTAAACAGATTTAAAGAGTGAAAAAAATGACATAAATGATGAATGAATAATCTTACGTTTTGGCCATCTTTACCCTTCCCAGGTGCTCCGGGAGGTCCAATGATACCAGGCTCTCCTGGTGGGCCTCGGGAACCAGATTGCCCTGGTTTACCTTGCTCTCCCTATTACAAACAGTTGAATCAAAAGAAGAAGCGAGGTTACTGTCTGCTGTGAGCTCATACAGGGAATAGATCTCCAGATCTATTGTATTATGAATTCTGTGCGATTTCCACTCCTTTCACAGCCGATTTCACCTCCGATGACTGATTTTCATCCCTGACTCAAAGTTTGAGAGCCGAACCGTGACATCCACTAAGAGATAACGCACATCAAGCAGGTGAAATGGGGAACTGGAACATGATGTTTTAATGTCACAGAAGAACCCGGAGGGACAGTAAATGCTTTATAAGACAAAAAGAGAGCAAACTGTGGACGTGTTCTGCATCGCTAACGTGAAAAATCCTCCCCGCTGCTGATGTGGTGAAACAAATTCAAGGACTGGCAGAGAAACCGAGCACATCCAGCCCAGACACAACACACTCACCTTATCTCCTCTCTGTCCAGCTGGACCCGGCGGCCCAATGATGCCTGGAATACCCTGTAAAAAAAAAAGGGTTGTTTCAAACTGAATCGATTTTCATGTTGGAAAAGAGATTTGGAGTAAATGTAAAAAAAGCTACTTACCACACTTCCTGGTGCACCGCGTGGTCCCTGGGAGCCTGCCGCACCAGGTGGACCCTGGGAATAAGCATAAAAGTGATGACTACATGATTAGAGCGCATTTTATTTCTCAATGTTGGAGTTATTTTAGCTTACAGGGTCTCCTACACGGCCGATCTCCCCAGTGAGTCCGGTATCACCTTTTGGACCCTAAAAAACCCAAAAACTAATCAAAAACAATTCATACAAAATGATGGCGCTACATAAAAATATAGGGTTCCTACAAGTGGTCCTGGTTGTCCTTGGAAACCTTGTTCACCAGGTAAGCCTCTTGGACCCTGAAGGGAAACATGGTATTTTAGCAGATCTGCATTGTAAGAATTACAGTAGCTCTAAATAAAAGGCATTCAGGGTCTTATATACGGAGAGAGAATGGTGCCAATTTTTTTTTAAATAAATGAATGACATTTAAATAATTATTTCATAAGTTATTTATCTCTTGTATTTTGGCACTCTTCACTCTCCATACAGCACAGGAACATAGAGTAATTGTTTAAATCTTGAAGCAAATATGTCGCTTTTAAACAAAACTCAAAACATTTAATAGAGCCATATATAATTAATTCCAAATATAACAAATTAATCCTGCATTGTCATCTGTTTAAATTAGTAATGACCCGTTTAAATAATGATTTCACAAGTTGTTGTTTTTTTTGTAATTTGGCTCTTTTGACCTGCCATACTCAAAAACCTTTGCTGCTTTTCATCCACACCTAAATACAAACTGTAATATCAGACAAATATAACCAAATACAACACAATAATAGGCTCTTTTCGAATGATGATTCTTTTTTTTTTTATTGAGAGAACAATCTAAACAAACCAAACTATCTGCAAATGTTTTCACCACCTGCACCTGAAAACTGCCTGCGCTGCCCTCAGGTGTTTGGGATAACTGAACTATCACATTGGAGCAATCTTTGCCTACTCTTTCTTCCAGAATTGGTTCATTTCTACCAAACTGGAGGGATTTGTCTGAGTGTGAAGGACGTGTTGAAGGTCATTCGACAAGATCTCAGTGGGATTAAAGTCCAGACTTTGACTAGTGGAGTCCAAAACCTTCATCCGGGTCATTTTTGAGCCAGGTGCCACCTCACAACAAAAAGCGATTTGGTTGCTTCAGTCCTTGGTATATTTTCATCCAGATACGTTTTCAGGTAAATCTGAGAAGGACCTCTGTGTTCTTTCCAGTCAGCAGGGGCTTTGGCCCTGGAACTTCCTCATGGATGCCAGTAATACCTGATCTCCTTCTTGTTGTTGAATCAAGATACTGACCTTACCTGAGGACAGCTTTAGTTTTTCCACTTTTTGCATGACTACATTTAAAATAAGTTAGGATACTGTGGAAAAATTTTTGTTACTCATTTCAGCAAGTGAAACTCACTTAATATATGAGTTTGTTACATAGAGTGAAATATTTAAAGCCTTTATTTCTTGTCATTTCGATGATTACAGGATTATAATCATGAAAATAAAGAAAAGCCAAAATCCATGTCTCAGAAACTTAAAATATTAATATGAAGTTGAACACAGGAAGCTCATGGTGTCACACCTTAATCAGCTAATTGACTCAAAACACCTGCAAAGTTTCCTGAGCCTTTAAACTACATTTCCATTACAAACATCTTGCTGATATTACGCTAATGATGAAAAAATTTAATTTTGCAGTTGTGGTGTTTCCATTAGATAAGAAACACAATTAAAATCACACATGAATAAGTTTGATAAGTCATTAAAACAGTTGCCTCGCCATGATCCTCCAACTACAGTACTTCTTTTTTGCCAATAAAACACAAAGAAGTTTTATTGACAGTTTATTGGAAGTTTTATTTAGTCACGTTGACCGTGTGACTCACGTGATGTGAAACAGGTTTTTCCACTGCAGTTTTGAGATATAAACCAATTTTTATACAGCCAAAAAAAAAAAAGTACCTCGACCTAGTGCCAAAACTTTTCATAAAAAAACAAGTTTTTTTTTGTTTTTCTTATTAAATTGCCGTGTTTCCACTTAGCAAATATATTTTCAAAATTGCACAATTATGTGGTCAATGGAAACACAGGTAGAGTCGATCAGTAGAACACGCTATGACTTCTGGGAAAAGACGACCGACTGAGCTGTCATTAAAGGTCGTTGCTAAAGAAGGTGGTTGTTCACTGAAAGCTGCATCCAGGCATATTCGCAGAAAGTTCAGTGGAAGTAAAACGTGTGGTAGAAAAATGTGCACCGGCAACAATGATAACCTTGAGAGGATTGTGAAATAAAATCCATTTGGGGGAACGTAACAAGGAGTGGACTGAGTCAGAAGTGAGAAAATGAATTTGGAGCTTTTATTATCTGTGAGTCAAAAATCAACAGAATTACAAGAAATAAAGGCCTGAAATATTTACCTCCATGTGTAATAAATCCATATTATATTTGAGTTTTGCTTTCTGAAATGAGTCAGAGAAAATCTACCTCTTGGAGCAACTTCAGTAAGTCTCCCCGCTAAGACTTTCTAACCCTTTGCAGACTGATAAATGCCAATAAACTTTTTATCTTGATTTTCTTAATTCGAGGGCATAATGAGTTACTTTTCAAGGCCGTTTAACCAACTTCATGTTGTCGATTTGAGTCGTTTCCTGGCCGTACAGGTCAAGCAGTAATTAGCTCCAGGTGTTACGAGAGGAATTGAACTTCGCGTTCCGAAAAATAGAGCCAGAAGTTGTTGTTTTTTTCTCCTTAATAAATGAAATCATTAATCTAAAAATGTTTTCATACTCATTTGGATTATATATATATATATGACCAAAAGAAAAGAAAGAAAAAGAAATCGGTAAGGTTGATAAATAATGTTTCTCACTTATATGTAATTAATGTAATCTACTACAAAGTATAGTGATTAACACAGGTATAATTTGTTTACAGTATTTTAAATTAAAGCTCCACTAATAGTTTTGTGTGAAGCTGACATAATATACAAACTAATTAACTGGGCAGCACATGATGTCCTGAACAGCTTCCAGGCTGCTGAGTTCCCCACAATTTTATACGTTGAAGAAAAATCTCTGCTGACATCTAGTGGATATGTGAGCACATTACCAGATGTGCTTTTGACTATTTTCTTAGAGTGGGGGGGAAAAAAAGTGAAAGAAAGCAAGCATCACCAATTCTCCTGGTTTTCCTTGGTCCCCTTTCTCCCCCTTCTCTCCCGGCTTCCCCTGTGAGGCAAGAGAGCAGAACGTTAGTTTAAAATTGTTGCACAAAGTTAAAGCAGAGAAGTGTTTTTAAGTGGAAGTGTCTATTCACCGGCTCTCCAGGCTCTGGGATGACATTAGCGACCTGTCAACACAACGCATCACAGAATGTGGCAACTGAAACTGCAGCAGAGGCTTGAACTGCACAAGGAAAACGGCTGGTGGTCGACTTACGTTTCCTGGAACTCCAGGGATTCCCCGTGGTCCAACTTCACCCTGAGGCGAGAGACGACACGTTCACAGAGTCCGCATGCTAACTACCTCAGCGTAGCCGCAACAACCACAGCGGCCATCTTGTAGAGTTTCCCAACATTTACCTTGTCACCCTTTTCACCTTTTGGCCCAAATGGTCCCTCTGTGCCTCTTTCTCCCTTTATTAAGGAAAGAAGAAACATATAACTGAGTTTCCACATATTTCTGGCACATCAGTTTGAAATATGCAAAAGGGAAATTTAAATGTTTTCATTTTACTGTCAAAAATATTGATGCCCCTCAAACTTTTCTATGCTACAGATGTTTACAATACAACTTCAATTGAATTCACAAATCGATATGATGCGACATCACACGCTCATCTAACCCAACCATTTATGTCAATCAGCCCCAAGGAATAGAAATGGTACTCCTAGATTGGCTTCTTGGGAAACACCAGCCAGTAGCACATCAGGTTGCATAATTTACAGGTATTTAAGGTTCCCAAGCTGCATTTTACTTCAAATATTTTAGATGTGCTCTACGAAAAAGTCTGCAAAATGGGCAAATTTCTGTGAATATTTGGATTTACGTTCCACAAAAAAGTCTGAATACTGAAACACAAACAGGCAGTAGTCTACTCTACTACCTGCTGTCTTTGGGCTGCCCTTAACTTACATGTATTTGGATGAAATTCAGTAATAAATAACATGCGAGGTAAAAGCAAATGTATTATGGTGCAGCAGTCAAGATCAGTGAACCAGTACTGGTGACGTCTGTGCTCCAAACTGGGAGTAATAATAATGGAAAGCCAAACTTAAATCAACTGCTATAATTGGTGTTTTTAGTGACCGGGCTAGTCGCTGTGAGCATCATAGCTTCTGTTACGTATTATCACAAGTAATTTTCACGCCTACTACTGCAGATAATTTGTCTAGGCTTGGACAAAAGATCTTTCATTCAGTTCCAATCATTATTTTGGTGTTAATTCCTACCGGAGTCCCTCTGTCTCCTCGTGCACCATCAGCACCTGGTTGACCGGGGGCCCCAGCTTCTCCCTGTTAAGACATTTACATGACATTATAAAGCACACTTTCTGTTTCAATGAAAGTATCTCAGGTCCTAAATAAGAAAGGGTCTGAACTTACCCTCTCCCCTGGAGGACCTCTTGGTCCAGGAGGCCCTTCATCACCCTGCAGATAAGAGACATAGCCACCAAGATCTCAGCTTTGCACATGGAGAAGATGTATGTCACCTCCTGGGGTCACACATAATGTGGTTTCCCTTGGTCTGTGTGTGTTCCAGGGTTAGATGAAGTAGTGGTACCTTAGGTCCAGGCTTTCCAGGAAAACCGTCTGCTCCCCGTTCACCTCTGGGCCCCTTCGAGGACAAAAGATCAACATTAAGAGAAAACCCATTTAATCGCAAAAAGTTCTTTACAGATGATAGACAATAGGCCACACGTAAGTTCGGATTAAAAATACGCTGATCAAATGCTTCAATTTTGGAAAAGCATTTGCCCCATGCAGATTTCACGTTTTTGCTTTCTGTGATGTTGAAATGTTTCAAAAACTAACTTTTGGCCATTAGGTTTGGGTCTGAAGCCTGCTGAACTGTTTATAGATTACAAAATGGAGCAAAACTACATATCAAAAAGTAGATATGACACAATTGTGATCAGGTGTTTGAGGGTTAAAAGAGGAGTTTTGAGGCTTGTACTGACCACAGATCCATCAGTGCCAGCGAGACCATCCAGGCCATCCTTCCCTGGCATTCCCTTAAAAGATCATGAGATAAATGGTTACAGTAGCTGAGGACAAACTCCAAACCTTTAGTAAAGTTTAAGAAAACAGAATGACACGTTTTTAGGATTACAAATTGAACTCACAGGTTTTCCTGGCTCTCCTGGTTTACCCGGAAATCCTAGTTCACCAGGTAAACCCTGGGGAAACACAAATGAGGTACTTTAGTCTATCAGTTGTGTCCTAAACATGTTTATTACCATAACAATTTCAGAAGGCGATGTTGAGCACTGATGTTAGCTCATCACTCACAGGCTGTCCCATTGGCCCCGGTCTCCCCGGTGGACCCGGCGGACCGAGCGGACCCTTCAAAAGAAGAAGAAAAAAAGCATTGTTTGAATTGATATTTCATCATACTTAACCATTAAATGTGATTTTTTTTTTATTACAATATTGAAAAACAAATATAACTCCCAACAATCATTCAGGTATAGATTATTGAGGAATAGAAAGTACATCCCAGGTGTGTCGCTTTTATGTTTCAGGACATAAAGATATCCTGGCTTTTATCAAGTTGTAGAATTATAATAATAAATCTGGCCTCATGGGCTTAAAACACAACAGATTTATTACTCCATATTGCACCCAATGCAACGCCTTGATCATTCTTTTTTAACCACTGAATGGTTGAATATCTACTGTGTTTTTTAGTAACATTTAGAATCCAAAGAGCATTTTCTTTTGTCTTGAATAAACATGCATGAACCTTAAAATTTGTTTTTTTTTCCCAGTTTATCTCATAAACTGTAGCATGTATGTAGCGTGTACTTTCTTTATGTTTATGCAGCCATGAATATATTTTAATCATTTTTAAAAACAGGGTGAATAATTTTTTCTGAGCTGAATTCTCCATATTTTAAGGCTTAGAGCATAAACAGAATATCTTACATCACTAGTTTCATTTTCTTGAGGAAACTGTACATATTCTATTATGGAGATAAATGCACATCATGTATCGCTTTTAAACAGAAAATGGTTTAATTTTTTTCTATTGTTTGATTTCAATTTTATTAATGTTAGAATTAAAAACAAAGTTATTAAGAGTCCCAGAGAAGGGTCTAAAGACCACAGGTTGAAGACCCATGACAGATACGTTCATGTTCCCTCATAGAAATGCAAAACAAAATCAATGACAACAAAAATCCTGTATCTACAAAGCAAATCATCATTCAGATAGAAAGTGTATGTGCATATGGGCTGAAATAAAAAAAAAAGAAAAGAAACATACAGCTTTGCCTTTAGGCCAAACATCTTTTCTTTGGTCTAAATGGACATTACCATAAAGTTCTTGTGGTTTATTCAGATGTAGCTCTCAAAACCTGGACATTTTTCTGCAGTATTTTTTATTTTTCTAGTGAAAAGCAGTGTTTTTCTGACAGACTTTCCAAACAAGCCACATCTTTTAAGCCTTGTTCTAATGGCCCGGTCATGAATTTTAACATTCACCATGCTAACTAACAGAGTGTCAGACAGAGTGCTTGGATCTCTTTTGCTTATATTGTTTTCAATAGAACCGCTCACACTGATGATGATGAATTTTCCAGCTGCCTTGGCTGTCCTACAGTGATACCTTTCTAAATGATTACATTAATAAGTAGGAAATGTGAGAGCTACTCATAGCGAGTAGCTCTGATGAGCCACTAGAGGGCGGCACGTAGCAGATTTTCCTGCTTGGTTAATCTTGGCCGGTGTTTCCACCCGCAAATAAATTTAGCACATAGTCTGGCACAATTCGCTGTTTATGTCTTTTGTCTATGTTCCACTTATTGAAGCAAAGTGCTAATAGACCAAACATATTGCAGCTATTTATTTAATTAACATGAATGTCTCATCATTCCCTATAAAGCAGTCTGCTACTGATGGTCCAAATGCTACTAACAGAAGTTTAGCTAATCTTAGCATTTAACGAACTAAAAGCCGGTTTTAGTTTATTGAACAAATGTAGCAATTCATACTAAACATAGCATGAATTACTACATAATTCATAATGTAGTAATGAATTACTACATTATGAACAAATGTAGCAATTCATACTAAACACAGTGAGTCAATGCTAGTCAACATGCTAGCGACATGCTACTGCCAGCACTTTAACTAACCTTTTAACAAGTCAATATTAGGTGCTTGGAAGAAGCTTTGACATGACTGTGTAACAAACAGGAAAGACTCGATATATTGTGGATTAATATATCCACAATATGGATATATTAATCCATATATATCCATATATATGGATTATATATATAATCCATATCAATGGACGTTGATTTTATGAAATCAACGTTTTAGAGAGAGCATCAACACCAGCCAGATAAAATAAAATGCACCTGATCTTTTTGGACTAAAAGGGTTTAGCATATCAAATTCTTTGTAAACTATTAGCATAAACTCAAACAAAAAAAACAAAACAAAAAAGAGACAGCAGCAGTATATAAAGTAAACAAAAATTTGTACACATCCATATAGTAAAATTTAGGTGTTAGCAGGTCCGTT
The DNA here is from genome assembly GCA_903067065.1 of Brachyrhaphis terrabensis. Taxonomy (NCBI): domain Eukaryota; kingdom Metazoa; phylum Chordata; class Actinopteri; order Cyprinodontiformes; family Poeciliidae; genus Brachyrhaphis; species Brachyrhaphis terrabensis. Next base: position 93,257 of record CAEGAG010038996.1, read on the forward strand.
GTGACTGTTCTGTAATTCCTAAAGTTATTTTTTTCACATTTGTTATAAAAGAAAGGAAATTTGTGTAATAAGAAGGATTTTGTTCCTACTGGAGGTCCAGGAAGGCCGTCAACTCCCGGCAGTCCATTTTCACCTTTCTTTCCCTGAAAAGAAACAAGTTTGGATGAATAAAATTTAATTAAAAAAGAACATCTGTGAGCACTTCGAAACATTCAATGAGGCTCATATCCACCAGCAACAACTCAAACCACATAGGGAACCCTATGCTGCTGTTTTTCTTTGGGAATTTAGAAAACCACTTCTGAAGAAAGCCGCTTTCATTCAAGAATCATGAAACCTGCAACAGTTTAATACAGAATATCGAGAAGTTTTAATTGACGCCTACAAGTTTGTCCTTTTACATCAAAGTTGGGGTTTTCTGTGTGAGGTGTGGTTGTTTTCCCTATGCCACGCAAGACTGACTACATGCAACTTATTGAGTTCTTTTTGTAAGAAAACTTTTTTAAAAATGAAATGATGAACAGAGCTTAATGTACTGTTTGGTAATTAGGATCAATTGGAATTTATGTATGAATGAATTTAAAATGATCTTTTTGGCAAACTGCCTCAAAGTTGTGAATTAGAGCTGCAGAAATAAACTGAATAGAATTGAGTTGAATTGAATATTGCAAAAGCCGATGATGGCTATATCTATGGTAAAATAATTAGAGAACAAACAAAAAAGGAAACCAGTGTAAACTTGGTTTACCTGGTTTACACAAAATAAGCAATAAAAGTATGTATGATTCATGCTGATATCGTATCGGATCAATATCAGCATTGTCCAATACTCAAAGCTGTGATACCGGTATCGTATTGGAAGTGAAAAAGGTTTTTCCTTTTACTCTTTCAAATGTTAAAACTACTCAATGCCTTATGAAAAGAATGAAATTGACACAAATTCTGAGAAGTACCAAATAGACTCGGCAAAGTGATGATTTAATTTGGCTAATTTTGATGTGTACATAATACACAATGATTCCAGCTGGAGTTTTCACTCATCACAGCAGGTAATTTAGCTGATTATTGAATGTGGTTTTGTGACATTAACCAACATTTTTCACCTAATGTGTTTTTCACATTAAGCATTTTAGAATATCCAACTACCAGTACTAGATGTGGTGACCTATGACATGTTTTCATTTCCTGCACAGCCTCTCAATATAATAACAGAACAGCACATTAAGGGTGTTTTGTTATCAGTTTAACATGGGATGTCCTGATGGGATCAAAGCAAGGCCTCTCTGGTACTTGGACTGTCCAGCTGAGCAGCTGAGGAGTTTCATTCCAACACCCTGTTACTGATGAGTCAATAACAGGGTCCTTATGTCTTAATTCCCCTCCCACAACATCAGAAATGATCTTGTATGTCATTTAAACATCACATTTCATCAGTTAAAAGTTGTATTCTTGCATATTAAGATTTTATTTTTTAAAGAATAATAATCATTTTTAGCTAAAAATGAGCATTTATCTGGCTTGCTTTCTCTTTGCAGATTCAGGGACGTGCAGATTTTATTTCAAAATGTGATTTTTTTTTTTTTCCAAGCAGAGCTAATGCATAAAATTGCCTTTTCATGATGAGCTCACAAAATAATTCTTGTGTGTATTATTGTTTTTAATGTTAAGAAGGGCACTGATTGAAAGTTTTATAAGACTGGAGAAAGCCAATATTGGATATTCTGTTTGGCTTAGCAAGCAACAGCTTTCAGTTGTCACAAACTCCCTGTAAACACATCAATGTACACAGTTATTGCTAATTAAAATATTCTAATGTGCCTTGATAGCTATGGCCTTTTTCTTCTCACAGAAGTTTAAATTACCTTTGTTAAGAGCACCGACAACAGTCCATGCCACAACAGAGCTCAGGTTTTTGGTGTATTTTTGACGACAATCTGAAAAGTCCTTTTTGTCTTTGGACAGAAGCACTTAGCATCCATCTTTGGAAAAGCCAAATGCTTCGTTGGACCATAATATATGCTTGGCAAGTTCATATAAAACCTTCACTTTTTCCAAAGTGAACATACAATGTGCTTGATAAAAAGGTTTCTCAAAATAACCCTTAACCCATTTAACTATTTTATACATGACTTGGTGTATGATGATATAATGGTTTTTTTTAAAATCACCTTACTGTGCATGCAAAACAATACAGACATATAATACCAAATACTGGAGATATAGAAATGTTGTTTGGTATATAATTTAGCTTTAAAGAGTGGTTGATTTCAAATAATAAATTATAAGCAGGTACAACCACCTTGTGATGGTCAAAGTTATTATTTAGGAATTTTTGAAGAAGACTGCATCAATTACATTATTTACATGACTTTGGAGTTGTGCTGATTTATATGTGCAGTCCATTGTATTAGTTGTTCCCGAATTCCTTAAACTCTAGCTAAGTTTCCTTCAGGACAGCTTTGGCTCTGCCTGTTTTCTAGTTTGATCCTTCCTTCCATCTCCAGCTGAATAAGAAACTTTACATTTTGACACATAGCACATTTAACTATGTATCAATGTAGCTACTACTATGTAACAAAAAAAATAACTATGTAACAACATAGCTACTACTATGTAACAACAAAGTAACTACTATGTAACAACATAATATGTAACAATATAGTTACTACTATGTAAGAACAAAGTAACTTTGTAGTAACAGTAATAACATTACTATATAATGTAGTAATAACTATGTAATAACAAAGTAATAACAATGTTACATGCTAACACTTATGTGGTCCATTGATACTTCTGCAGAATTCTGTCCATATTACATTTGTCAGTCTTGCTGATATTGCTGAAAAAGAATATAGATTAGATTTTTTTTTGTGAAGCCTATGTTGTGGATTTACATGCAGATCTAAAACATTAACCCTTGTGATGCCTTTTCCTAATACACAATGCAGACACCTCGATCCAGAAAAGATTTATGTCTGCATCTGCAAGTAGCTTATATTACCAGATTAGCCACATTCAAGTTCTGGGTCAAAGTCTTACCATTTGGCCAGGATCGCCATGCTCACCAGGCAGACCCGGTGGACCAGCAGGACCCTGAGAAACAAATTATTAGTCAGAGTTAATACAGCCTGAGTGGGATATAAAGTCAAATAGTCTTTTTTCCCTTGACATCACAAGTCAGAAGCTAAAAAGTAATTCTTACAGCTGGTCCTGATCGACCGTCTGCTCCAGGAGGCCCAGGAGGTCCAGGTTCTCCCTGGAACAAGAGCAGCATATGAGAGTATGAGCTATAATAGAGAATTGTGAAAACATAAACTAAGGTGGCAGAGTGTTACAGGCGAAGTCCCAGACTTCAAAAATGCCACTTTAGAGCTTGTGATGGTACCCAATGCTAATCTTAGGTAGAAGGTATTTGGTTTTATTGACTTAATAGGTCCTCCATAAAACTCATTTGGAAATTTGTGTTCACCTAATCACTAGCTTAAGCTCAGGATTTCCATCAAAATCACTAAAAAGTTTAGCTGACTGAGTAGACGATGATGTGGGGAGGGCTGACCAGAAGCCATCACTGGTCAGCATGTGACTCAGTGTGTGAATGACTGAATGTAGTGTTAAGTGCTTTGGAGTCCTCTGGGCTTGATGGAGTGCTATAAATACAGGCCATTTACCATTGGTGCACACCATGCTAATTGTGTTCTGCCAGAAACAAATGTTAGCATGGAAGATAAATTCTTTACCAGTTATAGTCTCATCAGTAGAGACGTACTTCCAAAAGGTTAAAACAATGCAGAAAGCTACCATATGCTAATTTATTCTAATTTCACTAGAAAGTGATATATTTTTGCATTTTATGTGTACAGTTCTTCTGTCTTATGTTTCATGTGCCTTAAAGTTTTGACAGCCACTCACGCTCAGAATTAGTTTGAGTCATTTTCAAATAAAATTTCAAATAGTATTAGCACATCTCCAATGTTTGTACAGTTTTATTTTTATGTACCGCAAATGATGTCGAGAAATGCACAAATACAAATGCATATTTTGTTACGTCTTTCCATAATTATCCTACTCAGTTGCACGTTCTTTTGTATGCTATTTTTGATAACTGCTCAATATTTCATGTTAGAATTTTGTCCTTACTGTACATGTTGTGTTTTATATATATATTAATACAGTTATCTTTGTGTGTGGCCAACATTATGCTTTATATTATCCTCTTCATATTCACAAGAACAAAAACATGAATCTAAAAGACATTAGCTTTATTTGTTGTGACATGACTATGCTATTTATTATTAATATTAATTAAGCATGGAAATCTGCTAGAACGCACACTGAAGTGGATGCTTGTGACAATAATACCATATAAAAAAAATAATATCTGTGTTCATGAGCTGCTTCTTGGCAAATAGTAACTTACCCTTTCACCTCGTAGGCCTTCTTGTTGCACCTTCAATAGTAAATAAGAAGTAAATAAATAAGTTATCAGAACATTTCAGGTAATGGTTACTTTTACATTTAAAAAATCATTAATATGCCAGAAAAGCCGGACAACTCACTGATGAGATGATATAAGTGGAAGCTTTAAAGTATGTAACTTTTATAAAAATATATTCTTACATATTTGTAAAAACTGTCATCATGTCCTGACAGTATAATATCAGACAGATAATCTATGAAAAGATTGATCTCCTCCATCTCCTGCCTGAGGAGCTATTGCTGTAAGAGAGGCACCATTCCTGACCAAAAACAACCAATCAGAGCCAGGAGGAGGGTCTTAGCGCTGTCAATCAACCTCATGTACTCCCTGTTAAATGTGCTAATAACGGAGGAACAGCTCACCATTACAGGAAAACCATTTACCTGGCATCACTAGTGGCTAACTAGATTTAGCATTCACAACAGGCTCTGCTAGCTGCAGCGTAGCAGAGAACAAGAGAAAAGGGAGCAAAATGGGAGATGAGAGTCACTACACAGAATGTAATTGACAGCGCTAAGCCACGCCTCCTGGCTCTGATTGGTTGTTTCTAGTTATAACTGAGAGCACTAGGAGAATCCAGAGAAACTATTGTATTTTGCAGATTATCTGTCTCATATTACACCCGCTGAACAATTCCTTTAAGCAATAACTCAAGCACTCTCAAATCTTAACCAGCCTAAATTAAATGGCAATCAGAGTTCTACTTCTCCTTTGAAATGTGTTACTCCAGATTGTTCACCACTGCAAACAATTGTTAATGACTTCAGCGGTTTTTACTTTTTTTTTACTTTGTTGATACTCACCACATCCCCAGGTAATCCAGGAAGTCCTCTCTCCCCCTGTGGCAGAGTTCACGCAAGAACAAACATCATCAGGATGAAAATACCCTCATATATGAAGCAATGTGATAATAACACAGCTGCTACCGTAATCCATGAAATGAGTCATGTTTATATGTGTGCTTATTGTAAGCCGAAGCAAAGTGGAACTTGTGGTCGCCGTACCGTTGCGGGACTGTCTACGCGCGCGCCTCCTGATGTGTACGTACAGCACATCACTGGGAGAATCATCAAAGCCGGTAATTACAGACAGACGAAATGAACTCCGCTTTTCATTTTCTTAGACAAAACGGAGCGAGACGGGTTTGATGGTGCATCAAGGAGACTGAGGAATGTCTGGTGAGAGCAGACTGTAAGCCTGGGAAGCCTTGGAAGATATCCAGTTTAAATAAGTCATATCAGCTCGACTTGTTGACTTTATGCTCATGACAGAATCCTCTTTTCCTGAGAATGGGATGCGAATGGCAGCGGGAAGGTGTGCAAACCTTGTTGCCTTTGATTCCGTTTGGTCCAGGTCCTCCAGTCAGTCCTCTCAGACCCTGAGGGACAAAAATAAAAATAAAAAAAATCAGAAAATCAAAATTAAAGTTTCCTTGTCAAAACAAAACCTTGATCATTTGATTAAACTCACATCTTTTCCAGGTAGTCCGGGTTTTCCTGTCAATCCGTCTACACCCGGAAGACCCTAAAATGTAAACAAGGCTTGTGTCAAATGTTTTCAAGCAGAGGTAGGAGAAAATAGTTTGATTTATTTAATCGTAAAAAAAAAACAGCAAAAGAAAATCCAGGAGCTTCTGTTTCCAGGAACTACTGTTGAACTAATACAGGCAGAGTAAGTCGATATGCAAGAAGATATCCCACAGGAAACTGTATTTTCTATAATATGTTTGTAGGTCACTGAGGCTGCAGGAGAGCGAGAGAGAGCAGGACTTTCAACAGATAACATACAGGCTGAATGTTGCTCTGCTGGTTTGTACATTATTTTTTAGATTTCAACTTGACAGGTTATTGGTATTCTCAGAGTTACAGTAAGGACCTACTTTGCGTAGTGAATTCCCACAAGAGATCGATGTTTTAGTAATGGGAGCTGTGCTGTCTGTGCTCATTGCTAGTATATGATGCTAAAACCAGTTTAAAATGTGAGTCCCATAATAATTGTTCCTTTCTTTGTTCTTTATGTAAAACTGCTAGCTACTGCTTTCTCACAAAGTGAGGCAATGACATCTCTGGCCCTAATATTTAAAAAAAAGAACAAGAAAAAAACTTGCAACTCTTAGCCAAAATGCTAACTTCAGCTTAATTGCTAAGCTGCTTTGCTGACATATTAGAAACTATTGCCGATACAATCATTGCTAAAGTAAGGTAATAAATCATCAATATGCTAGAAGTATCTAACATGTAAGTATTATTATTAGATAATCAGTTGTGCTAAGCTAGCAGAATCTTATTTGTAATAAATGTCTTGCATCTTTTCTCATTTTGCATCTAATACCTTCTTTGGTGCTTCAGTTTGGTTCTCATTTCCTTCCTTCTAAAACTGTACTAATTTGATGGAACCCACCCACAGTAGAAATAAAATAAAATATCTGTAATATAAAAAAAAAGAATTTCTCAGGGCAGAAAAAGTCCTTGTAGTTTTATTTGCATGTTCTCTTCTGGCTACTGTATTATGTTTTTATGGTGTAAAGCACTTTGAACTGCCTTGTTCCTGAAATGTGATCTACAAATAAACTTAACTGGACTTCTTATGTTACAGTTTTTAAAGAGAAATTAGAAGGAATATTATTAAAACTGACAATAAAACTGATTGTAAATAGTCCAAAGTTTCTCTTTGAAGTTTTAAGTTATGATTCCAAAGTTAAATTTGTGAATATGTATTGTAAAAGCCATAGTTTTAGTTTGGATTTATTGATAGATAACTCTGTGATGATTTTACTGCACAATGCAGGGGAATTCAGCTATGTACCTTTCATCTGTTTTTGAGAACTTTACATTTAATTTTACTCCAAACATTGTTTATAAGATAAATCCGTGTTCAGATTGCGAAAAAAAAAAAAAAAAAACCAGTAGATGAAAAGCATTTTATAGAATTTGGAAGTACATAAAAGCAAATAATCTGCTAAAAAAAACAGCGTCAAAGAGTTTCACCAATAAAAACTGGTAATCAAAAATTGGCCAATAAAATCTCAGATCAGTGCAATCCCTGGTGATTCAGGGTCCTGAAACTGAAACAATGTGTGATCTGAAGGGTGGAGTTGGAAAAATGTCAAAGTGGAGAAAAGCTTAACAAGATCCAAGTGGCTGTTAGCTTTTTATGGGAAGAAAAGTGAAATCAAAACAAGGCTAGGGTCATTCCTAAAGAGTACATAATGTTTCCAGGAACAAAGTGGGAGTCATTAATCTGAACTAATATATGTGGCAAAAACACATTTCTTCGTTTCAAACATCGGCTGCATGTGTCTTAAAAAAACGCTTGTTTCCTTTATCACTTTACAGAGGAAAGTATTTTTCCAGTAGCTTTCACCAACAGGAAATTGTTCAATGACTGACTGACCGTTTGGCTCACAGACAGATTTTAACCTGGCAGCTGTAAGCTTCCCAAACCTTTTAAACAGCATCCTGCAATATGGCAAAGCAATCAGTGTTGTAATTCTGACCTCTTAGCATCCTATAGAAGTGATTGTTATAAATTGCTCGTATGCATTTTGCTTAATGATAGAAAAAGAACATTTTGACAGAGGAAAATAGCATACCTAAGGACTTTTGAGAGGACATTTTTACTAGCAACCTGAAGTGAAATCTAATATCCCAACAGCAGCAACATACACAGAAAGTTTCTCAAGGAAAGCTTCAGACATCAACAAAGCTCCAAACGCCCCCGCAATATTCCAGACAGGAAGCATGGAGAGTGAATCAAGTGAACTCCATCTGTTTGCACAATTCCACCCCTCAGTTCTTCAATTCCTCCGAGGAGAAAGAAAAAAAAACCATGATCTCACCTTCTCAGAAAGTTTAGTCTCTTATCAGGATTTAGAGTTTGGGGGAGGTGAAAACCTAAAATCACGATTTTAATATGTTGGGGGATAGCTGCACTGTGAAGATGAGAGCTTCTCTGGTATCCGTTGGAAACGGGAAGAATACGAGGGAAGTGAAGGTTCTGCTTTTAAAAAGTTTGGACTCGTGTTAACTTACACCAGCTCCTGGAGTTCCTTTTTCTCCTTTCACACCAGAATCTCCCTAAAACGAAACAAGTAGATGGTTTTCAGCTAAAGTACATTCATCAGTGGATTTTATCTGATGGAGGTGAGGCACGTTACTCACAGAGACGCCTTTCGGTCCGGGCGCACCTGGAATTCCTGCATCTCCTTGGATTCCCTGAAGAACATAAAACGAGCAGTTATATTTGCTGGATTTATGAAGTCACTGTCATTGCAATTTACTCTGGTGACTGACTGAAAACTGCTGAAAGAGAGTTTAGACCCCATGGCAAAATAAAACTCGCCTTGAGCTGCAGAGAATTTTCCAAATATGAACAACATCAAATGTTTTATAATGAAAGCCAGCAAAAGTAAACTAAAAATCATTTCTATTTTCAGATTGTAGAACAAACTGAATCATCTATTGCAATAAACAAAACATTTTGCAAGAAGGATGTGAGCATTTTCTGTAAATATGGAGAATGAAGAAAGGTAAGTAGCATAGTTTGAAGTCGGGATGCACCGATCCACGTTTTTCACTTTCGTTAAAGATATAAATATCGATATCTGAGGTTTAGTATCGACCGATTTGATACAGAAAGACTGTTCTGGATTAACTTAAAATGTTTCTATTTTTAAACGCAGACATGAATGTATTGAATTAAACATATATTTGATAACTCTGCTCCAGAACATCACACGTAAATCCACCAATACCTTCATAAGCTTGATCAAACATGTAAAAAAAAAACAACTTTAATTTGTTCAGTCTGTGCAAAGAAACTGGAACCGACAAAAACAATAGGTTGACTACTATTGTTAAACATGTAACAAATAAACAGCAACAAACCTTCATTCAAATGGTTCAGAAATGCAACTACGAATTCTAAATATAATGTAAAATAAATAATAAAGCACGAGACCACAAAGCATTGAATTAAACAGAATATATCTGCCCTTATTAATCAGGCACAGACGGCTTTTCAATATCATGACAGATACAGATATTAATTTTAGATCGGTGCATCCCTAGTTTTACTTGTAAAAGCTTGTCGATTGTCCTATCAAAAAACAATTTTGAATGGAATTGTGTCCTCAGAAATAGGAACCAAATGGACTCTTGAGATAGTAAAGGATTCCCAACGCCAACGGATTACCTACCTTCTGCCCGGCTGGACCCGGTAACCCTGCAGCACCGGCCCTGCCTGCTTCGCCCTAAACACAAAAATCAAATACATTCTTAAAGCATATTCTAAAAGCTTGTACTTTCTTCTTTTTTTTTTTTTTACCAGCATTTCAAAACGGTCTACATCTTACTTTGTCCCCTTTGTCACCAGTTAGACCATCAATACCAGGAACGCCACCGGTGCCCTGCGGAACGAAAGCGGATGCGTATTTATTACCAGACCACAACGTTTTAAGCCTCGGAGTGAATAAAAACAAGATAAGGCCTCCATATCTCCAGGTCCACACCTTCTCTCCCTTTTGTCCAGGAGAACCTGTTAACCCTATAGAGCCTCTATCACCCTGGAAACAGAAAATAAAAGTTCAGACAGATCGTTCAGTCAGACACAGGCATGCAGACCAAGGCGAACAGTCGGGAACTCGACCTGCTACTATCACAGACAACTGAAGAAGTTAGAAACACGTACATGAGGTAAGCAGATCACACAGGAGAACAGGGAGTAAAACACACAAAGTCACACGAAGACAAACAAAACACTTTTGAGTAAAGGTTGGACGGCCAGAATGTGTTGAAAAGCCTGACCGAGACCCACTGTGGTCTGGTCACACGTTCGAACCCAAGACTCAAGGAACAATAGCTCCCCATTGTCCTCGCAGAGATGCATTGTGGGATTGCTCGCTGATGTCACCTTCTGCTCCAGAGGAATTTCAAAAAGTGAGACCGGGTGAGAGTTAATGGCTCCCAAATTACACGGTACGCCATGCGTCTTACCACGCCGCAAGACTTCCCTCCTCTCCATAAACCGCTTGAGAAGTCACAGAAGGTTGCCCTTTAATTATTTCAGGCTCATATTAACACAGCACTTATTTTAATCGGCCAGATTCAAAGACGTGAGCAACGGGACGTCATCTGCAGCAGGGAATCACCTGCTGCAGGTCCAATTGGAGGCAATCAAAGTGAAGCCAATTCACTTTCAAACCCGAGTTAATAAACTCAAAACGCCGTGGCCCGCATGTCATGAGTTTAATTTTTGCTTTTTATTTTTTCCTTTCTTTTCTATTTTTAGAAAAGTTTACAGAAGCAAATTGCAACGTTCTCGTAGAAAAAAAGCGAAGACAGACGGTGAAGCAGAATGTAACGAATAAGCGCGAGCGCATTAAAGTTTGATTTAATGCACTGCTGTCAAAGCAGTAAAGTTTTCACGACAGGAAGGATGGATAAATACGAGAATCAAAAGATATGATTTTTTTTTCCGCAGCAGGTTAACTTTTATGTGATATAAAGTTGAGCAGAATTGTGAAATTGAAGGAAATTGATCAAAGTTTTTCTCCCCCCCCCATAGGAATCTGAACATGTGCAGTTTTGCTCATCAGTTCCAACTCTGTCAAATATGATGCAAAGCATCTGTAGAAAATCTTAATGGGATTTAGGTCTGGGCTTTGACTAGGCCAGGGCTCCAGTAGGTTTTCTGGACCTTCCACAATGGCTCTCAATAGCTTCAGCCAAAAACGAAAAAGAAGCAGTTAATGTTTTTAAACACAGACATAATAACATATGCCATTTGTTAACCGTTTTTTTTTTTTTTTTTCAATTTTCATTTCTAAAGCACAGCAAAAAACTAAATCTTATCAAATATTTTGGGTCTAATTTTTAATGTAAATCTCGTAGTGCACTTAAAATAAGACAAAACTAATAAACAAATAACTTTTCTGATATAGGAGTTTAAGTCAATACTTTGATGAAAAAAATGGTAGTTATAACATAGGAAAATATCTGATCAAAATCAGGGGCTAAATTTCATATTTTCTACAATCTACAAAGATATGACTGCTTATGGCATTTTAGTCTCGATGCTGATATCAGTGATGTTTCAGATACATGCTGTTATATTTATATTTTACAAATTTAGTACTAAATCTCTTTTTTATGGGGAGTTTAATGTTTAGTGTCTATTTAGAAGCTGATTGCAGCACGGCAATAAATGTCATTTAAATGGAGCTGAATGCAAAAGCTACACATATGATTTTCTGTCAACTTCACAGTAATGCAGCACTTGATCTATCACATAAAATTCCATTGAAATACATTGAAGTTTGTTTCTGCAATGTCACTTTGCATGGAATATACGTATATATAAAAATACACATACACTCACCAAAACACTAAAAAGGATATCAGGAAGAGCTGGTAGAAAGAACAGATATTGGAAAGTGTTTGTCCACATGCATTTTAAATATGTAAGACTCAGACATACACATATATGTGTTAGAATGAAACCCATGCTCAGTCTGCATGCCAGAGCAGTTCACTCACCTTCTCCCCTCTGTCACCTTTGACAGAGGATAGTTTGCCCTGCAAATAATTAATCGATAAGGATCAATTATTATCGAGGCTGAAAGAGAAGGGGAACAGTTGGAAGGCATGCAGTGTGGAACAACTTCAATTTGCCCTACATTGTTCAGGACAGCAACACGAATCTGAAGCTGTCATTTTATCAGGCGATATAACTTCAAGTCTATCTGTTTTGTTTTCATTTAAAAAAAAAAAAAAAATGCAGAAGTGAAAGTGCACACTTTAAAATTTTCATACAGATTCTCCTCTTTCCCCTTTGATGCCCGGTGGCCCGATGGCACCCTTAGGGCCAAAGTCACCCTGAAAAAGGTAGGCACAATCACACCGTAAGCATCTGAATGGACATAATGACGCCTGTTGTTGTGTCTCACATCAGACTATGATACTGCGGCGAGAGATGACCTTGTCACCCTTTAGACCAGGAAGACCGCGCGCTCCGACGTCTCCCTGCGGGGAATAAAAACGCTGTGGTCTTCTGAAATCTTTCAAATAAAGGATTCCCTCTTACGCATGGCGACCACAGACGGAGATAAAGCGGGACGTTGCGTTACCTTGGTCCCTGGAGGGCAGGAGCAGTTTGCCTGGGGACCTCTTTGCTGCTCTGCACTAGTAGGTGTCGGTGTGGGGATCTGCACAGGTGGGGCCTCGGTCACGACCTTTTTAGGGCACTGAAAGGATAGAATTGATTACAGTTTGTGGCAACTTATGCCAAGACATTGAATGTTGTCAGTAGCAAGTTGATGCTTCTGCACACGAAGCATCAACTTCTTTTCTATAATATTTTGGAAATCAAGTAGTTTTGGATGTTGTTCCATATCTACAGCAGTTGTATCTTTAAAACTAACAGCTCTTTCACAATGATGCCCTCAAGGTGGGAACAAGGGGGCCATAGCCCTCTCTTGAAAGGTCTTGGCACTGGACCTCCAGGTCATAGAAAGGTATACAGACTCATTTCTCCAATCAGGACATAAAAATAAAACCTAATAAATAAATAAAGACATTTATGAAATACAGAAATGCTTATACAAGGTGTCACAATCTGGTTTGTCGGGGTACCGTTAAATTGTAATTTTCAAATGACTTTTATAAAATTTAATAAACTTCTGATAGAATGGAAAGCAATGCTGAATTTGTTTTCACTTTAAGGAATTGATTATGAAAAGATTATAACCACAGATGGGCACTTGTTTATGTTCAGGAACCTGATATGATTTCTGGGCATGGCTTTTAATACCGGACAAACCCCCAGGTAATTTATTGCATCACTCATCAGCATTATTAAATGAATTATAAATTAGGGGGTTTGAGGACAATTGGTTAACTTTTTTTGAAGTTCAAAGGATTCCTCAAACATGCATGAAAGAATCATGCATGTTTGGATCCATCCAGGATAGATGGCCATTCTACCGTGATGTGAAGCTCCAAAAAGTTAATTTTACATAATACTGTCCCTTTAACACAGAATCCCTACAATAGTGACCCAGTGTGTGTCTACAGGGAGTTCTACTCACCGGCCCGGTGGGGAGATCACAGCAGGTTTCCAGTTCTGCTTGTTTGGAATCACAGTAAATCATCATCCTTTGGAGGTCAAACTGCTCAAACACACACAGGCCGTTAAACAGATCAACCTTTGGGAAAGAGAAAGCCTGCAGAGAACTAAGAATTTACAAATAGAGGTGGGTACGCACGTCTATGGGAACGCTGTCATACAGTCTCTTGCCAATCACCGTCTTCCCCTGAATGTCTATGTCTTCCCGGTCTTCGATTGGCAGAGTCTGGATGTGTTTGCAGTCCAGGTACAGGGCGACAGACTTCGCCTCCACGCTGAGGCCGATCTTGTGCCAGTTGCGGTCGAAGAGGTTGTCGACTTCGGGATTCTTGAACACAGCTCTGACGGCGTCTTTCGTCAACCCAACTGCATTGTACTCCACGGCTTTGTTCTCACCGTCCAGACGGATGGACACCTGGAAGACACAGGAAAGAGACGGTAGTTCAAACAGAATCAGCAACAGGTTTCTCAAGGCCTGATTTCTATCTCTCTAAACTGGGTAAAGTCATTGTACGTTGAGATGTTAAATTATTTAAACTTGGTGGACCAACCTGTGGGATTCCATATTTGTCAAAAATCTGCCAGAGGTACCAGTCTTCCCGTCTTGAGGTTTTCCTGAATTTGAAGGTTGTCACAAAGGCGTATTCATCTGGTAAACCCTGAGCAAACACATCCCTGCAAAATAAAGCAATAGAGTTAATACTTTCCTTTGGGCCTGTGTATATATTAGATTTCTATGTGTAAAACCCCACAGTGTACACTGTTTACAGTAAGAAAGTAGAACATTCTCTCTGCTTCAAGTTCTCACTGACTACAGTTCGAAGCTTAGTTTGAATTGCCAGAAAAAACAAAATAGTAAGTCATATTTTGCATACAGATTAGCTTTACTGCCCGTTAGCATTTTATATCTAGTGTTGCTTCATTTGAGGAAAACATCAGGATCATTATTGGAGACAGTCTTTGTTCTAAGCCATTCTTGAGATGCCATCTTGTTGTCTACCGTTATCTGTAGCTGCGTCTCCACTGGCCATCTCGTCGCACAATTTGACATTTCGAAAATGAATTTGATTAACAGAAATGTGCCAATTTCCAAAGAACTCTCATTTGAGAATAAGTTTTAGTGCTAGAATGAGGTGGTTATTTGGCTGTAACAAAATTAGCTTATTTGGCAAAATTGCAATGAAAATCACTAAATCAACAAGAAGGCGACAGGAAGAATGTTTTTTCGACATTAGCAGAATATTGACAACGTTTTGTGCACATTTGCTATGGAAACGCAGCTTGTGTGCTGAGCAAGGCAACGTAAAGCTTAGTTGGTTACAAACTGGTCGTTTAGGTCAGTAGCTGTCACAGCATCTTCATTTTGTTGGACCCAACAATCTTTTTTGCAAATTTTTTGCGATAAAGCCTTTGCAATATCTCAAACAAGTTTTCTTCAAGCGCATCTAGCTACAGAGCTCAGGGAGAATCTCCACTAAACACATAATCCCTATCAATGATAGTTTGAGTAGTTCTTCAAATATGTCCAATTCTTACTAGAGAGCTGCACAACACTTCTTGACGTCTAAATAAATGAAGCATACACAAAAATGTGAACAAAAGAGCATTATAAATGGTTTGCAACGGCAAGCAATTCGTAAGAGTTAATAGTTTCATACATGGACAGCTCTTATGGCCAAGATAGTTAAGAGTCTTTCAAAATAAAAGTCTAACAAATACCAAGCACTACAGAAACTACCACATCAAAGTGTGGGGCATATAGTGAGACTTTTGTTTTGAAGATCTCACCTGAGGTCAAACTAACTCTTTCAGATGACAATTTATGAAGCGCTATTTTCTTTTCTTCTTAAACAGGAAAAGCCAGTTTGTTGAATATTTCTTAATAAAAACATCTGGAGCTGTGAGACATAAAAAACAATCTGCCTGTCCTGATTGAGTTAGTCTTTCTTCCAGTGTGATGTTTTCTCAGAAATCTGAAGCGCACTGATTAGTTCAGGCGGAGCTCACTCACTCTGTTTGCTGGACTATCGGCATCGTCCCGAGGCGAACATATGAACTCTGGCCTTCATCGACTTTAGTCCCCAGGATGTCTTTGACGTTGAAGTACTCCATCAGGTCAAACCCTGCAGCGTCACAATCAAATCATCCAGTTGGACTCGAGGCATTCTTCCAAATCTCACACATACATCCACAAGTTTGAGTCTTTTGCATCTTTAGGAAAAAAAACCTGCACTGACTTTCTTCTTCAAGCATCCAGATTCAGATTAACGACAAACACTTACATTTTAAGGCTGTTTTAAAGCTCACCCAAACAAAGCACATAATTTGAAATCATCATTAAGTTCACTCCACAGTTTAATGCCGATAACTCTAAAGAATATTCAAATATTAACAAACCTTGTAAACCACACATGGATGCTTAAAGATGCAAATTGTTAGCAAGATCAGGCATTGGGAATGTATTCTGATTTATAAGTTAGAATTCATTTGTAAATGTGATAAAAATTTTATTTAATGTATTATTTTTTGCAAAGTTCACTCACATATTTAACTTGGTTTTAAATGTGACTCTGATTTGTTATTTTGCATTTTTGAAGGTCATTTTTGGGGGAGATCATTCGAAAAGTAAACTATAATCAGGTTCTAATGGCACAAATTTGACTTGTTACATAATAAACCGTGATTTAGTTTCTTCAGTGTCTACATTGTGAATCTGTGTGATTCTTAACTTAAATCATTTCTAAATTCCAGAAGGAAGAAGTCTGTTCAATGCTTTGCGCATTGTTTGCAGTGTTTTTATATGTACAATATATTTAAATTTTATAGTGTTACTTTGAAGAAAAACTTTATTAGTTGTTCCATAATATCCCACCATTTTAATAACCTAATAGGTTTTTAACTTACCCAATGTGTCAACAGTTGTTTCATTCACATTTCCCCATATTTGAGAAATGTGACAAATAGAGCATAATCAAGGAGGACTGTGTAGTATGCACAACTTTTACATTTGTTAAAGCTTTTATTTTCAAAAATATTTCAATAGTTTAAGCAATTTTATATCTAATATATGCAATATGAGGCATCATTATTCAAAAACACTGTCCCAGTACATTAGGAAACGCTTTGTTCCCCTTACAGTCTTGACAAGGGAAGTCCTAAAGAGATAGGAAAACCCAGACACACACACACGCACACACCCTCCAATGAACACAAACATCTCCTGAGTATTGAGGCTGAGTTACGATTTTGGATTTCTCAGTGTTTGAACTGGGTCAGAACCACCACACCCTGCAGCTACTGTGTTTGTGGCCTTTTCTTCGGAGCTGGGGAGCTGAAATCACTGCTTCGGCAGCCGAACAGCTGGAAAATCGAGCCGTTTGTTGTGGAGCTGTGATGTTTGTTGGGTTTGCTGCCAGAAAGAAAAATAACTAATACCCGCCGCTGGCGAGGCCCTCTGCGAGTCTGCGTTACTCTCCGGCGTGTGATTTAGAGCGGAGCGACCGCAGCCCACATTTAGGCGGTTTGGAAAAGGCCACTCCCTTGGACAGCAAACAAATGCCGTAGCCATGGAGATGCCAACGTTCGGAGGGGTTTCACTTGCGCTTGGCCGGCAGGTTTTGCAGCGCAGTGCGCGCTCAGAGCAGGTGGCCCTGTAGTGTAAAGCGAGTGAGAACAGCGTGACATTAGCTGCTCTGGGTGATGGCGGGGGGGAAAGGTTGGACGTATTCCTGCAGAGCCCTGGTGATGGGACGCAAGGCTTCCAGAGGGATTATTTACACCGGCATGGTAATCATTTGAAGGAGGAAGTAGAGAATTAAGGTGGTAATGTGAGCGTCTGGTGTAGGGTCAGTGAGAATCATAAGAAAAAAAGAAACTTGGAAACAGGCGGTGGGAAACAGGAGGTGCCCTGGTGGGGCTAGCAACAGTGAAGCATGTTAAAAACAAAGACCTGAAGGAATCAAGCAGACCAGATTTATACACTCTTCTAGATCTATGATGATTACCATGTTAGAATATTTAATGGGAACATTTCTCACATCTGTTTGTGGGAAATATCCCTTTACTTTGATCTGAGGCGTTCAGACAAATGGGTGGAACCCTTAGAGATTGCTTCTGTACTTGCTCTTTGATCACACTTAGATGTTCCAGACAATCAAACAAAAATTGACAAGAGAACCTGAGCAAATACAAAAGGCAGGTTTTTTTAAGCATATGATTTTGCCTAGATCAATCTGGCCTTGTGAAAATATGATTGCACCGCTTGTTAAATAACTTAATAACTAAGTTCAATTCCGCAAGCCACATCCAAGGATAATTACTGGACCTGGAGATTTAATCATGTAAAGCGAACGTGACTGACAAAAATAGGCTAAGAGGTCACAAAGAGCAATATTAACTCTAACTCACAGATATCCAACATTTGAGAAACAGACAGAGTTACAAAGGCATTTTTAAAACTTTAGAACTCCAGAGAGCCGCATTAGCCGTGTTTCCATTAACCACAGAATTGCGTAAAATATATTTAGCAAAACTGCAATGGGAACACTTTTCTGACATCACACAAGTCGTGATCACCAGCCAGATGTTACTTCTGGCAAAAACAACAAAGAAACTGATGATGGTTTGTTTTTGCTTTTTTTTTTTTGTCAGACAATGTGCATCTGGCTCCACCAGAGCTCTCACAGTATGACATTCATTCATTCATTAAAAGTTGTGTGTCATTCCAACGTGTTGAGTCCATAGCTCTTCTGTAAAATCGCCAACCACAAAACACTGCAGACGTACCCGCTCTCAAGTAGGCGGGGCTTGTTGCTCTGAGTGAGACACTGACATCTTCTCTGATGGCTGATAGATGATGAGCAACAGCACCGCCACTGAATTATCAATACATCTCATGTAACCGTTTACATCTTACGGCTTGATAGCAGTTGGAGCTGTCGCAAACAACAACCGATCTTTTTTTATTTATTAATTTATTTTAAAAAGTGCAATGTACATAAATTAAAAAAATATCTAAGTTACTATATACAGTATGTAAATGTACATATACATTTACATATAAATGTAGTGTTTATCACTAGTTTATGTTTTTGATGTAAAAAAAAAAAAGTTCTACTCAGTTTATCTTTGTTTGAAAATTAGACATATAAGTGTGACAAAAAAATAGGAATTATTAAACTGAATCAAGGTCTCCACTTTATGCTGTTCCTTAGCGTTGCTCTGGTGAACATTTTAAAACTGGTTAACTTTATGTTGATATTATCATCAGGCATGCTGGAGTACGAAGCAGTGAAACCTGCTGAAACATTATTACTGGCTTTGTTTTGCCAAAACATTTCTAGTTTTTAAAGTTGCATGGCTAATCTTGTTATGTGCAGCTCATTTTTACAGGGTCAAAGGTGAGGGGTTAAAGTTCACTACTTTAAACTGACCTTAACCTTTGAAGTCAAAATAGAGATGGCCAATATTAAGCAGGCTGTTGAACCTGAACAGTTAAATCCTCAAGGACATTTTGTTGTTATACATTGCAAAGGTATTCAAACTGTTGAATTTTCCACTTTGGGCTGCAGTTGGGGTTTGTGATTGATGATGCAATGTGTATCTAACTGACCAGGATGAACTTTTTATGAATAGAACTGTTTTTGTACTTTAATGTACAGTAATTCATATTTGTTATTTATACTGGCTAAATGACATATGCTCAGTATCAGTATTGGCGATATGAGCAATGTATTTACACGGTATCAATACCAAAATATGCAGAATTTCACACCTCTTGTTTCCAGGTGTGTGTAAATAACTGTTTTCTTGCGGTCACATTTTTGCAGGTTGTCAGTTGCTAAACAGACACAAGCAGCTGAGAATTTTTCCTGCTTTTTTTTTTTTTATTCTGTCACCACACCGGTGCGGCGCACATTTGCTCAGCGTAGCGTTTTGGTGGCTGCTCTCGGGGCGCTCTGAAGCTCACAGCTGTAATTTGGACTGGCAGCTGACAGAGTGTATAATCAGCCCCCCAAAAAAAGCTATTTTGGACAACCAATGGGGCGATCTGTGGCGGGAGCCAGATGAGTTCACGGACTGGGAAAAGGCGAACACACACACGCACACTCCCCTTTGATCGGAGCAGATGGCAGCACTTGTGCGGGAGACGGGGAGCTCACAGAGACTAAAGCTCCCGCTCAGGATCCTGAGGGGTCAGACGGGCCTGTCTGACTGAAACCACAGGTCTGCTGGCTGTCAAGTCCTAATCAGTAGGAAATGTCTTCACATGTATGGCACACTGGAAGGAGCGCCGTCTGTGTAACTGGAAGCTGCCAAAACACTGTTTGTCTGGTTCGGCTCTGCATGTAGGATGATATGAGTCTGCATAGCCACAACCACGAAAAGAAGCACTTTGCTCACGCAGCTCCGACAGTGCAGGCTTTGTAGTTTTGTCAAGGAGTCGCGGCAGAAAAAGACGGACGGGAAAAACCCCGGACATCTTTGCCCTCTCAGATGGCCTCAAACCTCAGGCTGAGTTTGATACCGTCCCGTCCCCAGAGGGAGCCACATGAAGGTTTCGGCTCCCAGTGTGACGCAGCCGTCTGCGCTTGCACTGCACTGCGGGTACGAGAAATCAGTTCTTCTCTCTGCTTTCCTCAGCTACGAGTATCGAAACGGCCTTGGAAAAGACGAGGAAAAACAAGAGAAGAACGAAGCAGCTTCCATTTATCCCATTTTGTCAGATCCCAACTACAACTTTTTGTTTACGAGGCTTTTTACGAAATAAATAAAGACTAATCACGACAGGTTTTCACAAATTGTGTTCCACTGAGTTACTGCTTTGATAAAATACATTTACAAACCTGGACACTGGAATGAATGCGGTGCCGTTTGTAAAGCTATACAGACAAAATTAACAACTTTTGGGGATTTTTAGCCTGAAATAAAAAAAATATATATATTTTTTTCACCATGTTCAAATACATTTAGAATTTTTTACAAGCTAAATATTAATTTTGAGGCAAATATTTCACCTACAAACCAAATATTTAGTTTGCAATTTAACTTGATTACTTTATTGTTTGCTTGGGCTGGAAATAAGTGTTTCCTTAGTAATTAAATGTTTAGTTTGTAAAAGAAACATTTTGTTTCCCACTAATTTTAATTCTGAGGTAAGTATTTAGCTAACAAACTAAAGTACTTGAATACAGCTAGTTCACAACTAAATATTTAGTTTGAAACTAAATGTTTGGTTTCCAACAAAATTTTAATTAAATATTTACTTTGTAAACTAACTTGTTGAGTTTGTTAACTAACAAGTTAGTTTAGGCTGGAAAAAAAGTATTTGCTTTGGAACTAAATATTTACTTAAAGTAAAGTTGCTCTACTGCATAAAATACTAAAATATATATCAGTTTTATGATAAAATTCCATTGCCGTGTCTCTGCATTCCCATTTAGTCCATGTTCTGTTCCTGCTGGATCCTGTTCAGGGACACAGAGCGCTGGCTCTAGCATTCAAAGTGCAAAAGGTGAGGTAAATCTAAAAGTAAATCGGAAAGAAAAACTAACTGACAATACAGGATTTGGAGACCATTCAGGAAGTTGGAGTAGCAGGTGAAAACAGATTTTAGCTGGTAGAACATGTAAACTCTGTCAAAAAAAGATCCAGGCAGGGATTTAAACTCAGTACCTTTTTATGGTTTCTGATTCTGAGTCCGATGTTTTTACTGGAATGCCATGAATTAATCAAACTGTACGCAGTGAGCCATTTGGTTTGTGCTGCTGGAAGCTAAAGGTAGAATAATTACAAATGTCTGCTGTGTATATTGAAAAAAACGTGTCGGCTTTGACCTCAGGAAACGAAAGATTTTCTCGTCCAATATCTTCACAGGAGCAAAGCTGAAATGAAAGATCTCAGAGGAGTTGGTAAATGGATGAAAAAGCGGCCGTTTCCAGAACATCGTACCGAGCGCCACATCTACCATACTCGTCAAAACAGTGACTTATCAAAAAGAAAAAAGAAAAGAAGTTTGCTGTAATTCTTTTTGCATCCAAGCGGAAAAGCAAAACCACATAATTAGCACTCACCCAGTGGCAAGAATGTGAGAATGTGACCGAGAGTGCAAAGAGATTCTATCCTTCCTGATCATGAACCCAAATCATCAGCGGACTGAAACATCGCTTAAACTTTGCAAAGAAGCTTCAGGAGAAACTCAAACTTTCTTTTATAAAAGTGAAAAAAAAAAAAAAATTTGTTTCTAACATATTAGCTTCAAATGTGTCTCTATGTGGATAATTAGGAGTTGTGGAACTCATTTGGGGGATTTTGGGCAGAATTACAGCAAAAAAGCTGCTTCTTTTCTTAAGTAGGTAACATGGCTGCCTTGTAACAGAGGGTGTTTCTCTGTATCTTTGATGCTTATTCATGTTGTTTCTATGACTGTTCCTGTTTCCACCCATCACCCTAACACAGGCAGATCAGTTCAACTGGAGACCTTAAAACTGCCCATGGGAGCAATGTGTTTGCTTGGCAACTTGTTCAAGATGCACGCTCTCTGCGCCTCTTGATCAGGACATCACAATCCAGTCTTTGGCAAGTCCACACTGATCTAGATTTAGAAAGCTAGCAAAATGTCTTGGGCGATATTGAGGATAGACGAGTCAATCGAATGCATCAACATCTGAGGAACACTGCTCCCAGGTCTCTGACGTCTTAATCCTTGTTCTTGGATGTAGCATGCGTCCAAACTAGTCGTGTCTGTGCATCTGTTTTTTCTCTTAAGATGATGAATGTGGGTGGGAGACAGACAGGAACTCCAATCCCCCAGAAGGCCCTCTTGTGAAAACATCCGACATTTCAGGATAAGCACTATTCAAGACCTCTGAGAACAACCTGAAACACTCGAGTCTCTGGCTGCATGAAATAAAAACATCAACTGCCTTTTGTCTGATGTGCTTTGGTTGGAAATAGAGTGGCTAAAGCAATTGCAGCTGCTATTCCTGATTGACTGACAGATGCTCGTACAGACCTGCTTGAATGATTTCCTTTCATCTTGCTGTTCAGCTGATAAAAAAACTGGAAAACAGCCAATTAGTTGAGCATCAACATTAAGGTCTAAAGCAGATGTCAACGTCAGCATTGTTAGCAGATGTAACGGAAAAAGCACTTGGTAGGCACCTGGGCACTACAGCCTGAACTCTGAAGGACCAAAGTAAGGAGGGCTCACTACCATCCCACCTGGTGAAGTCAGTCCTGAGAGGTCAAGAGGGAAGGATGGCCATCTGACCCCAGAGAAGCCCCTGCAGTCCACAGCCGGTCCAGCACAACCCAAGAAGCTACAGACCACCATACAGGATTTCCTAAACCACTTGATTCTCATCTCCCTTTAGTGCTCCATCTGCGCTTTCTCCCATTGACTTAGATTCCTTTGGCAGAATTTCAACTGAGCCAGTCAGTAAACAGAAGGAGGTGTTGTGAATGATGACTTATGCGCTGTTTTAGAATTGCAGTGTGCCTGTAGTTTTAGCAATGGCAGCAGAGGACGTGAATGAAGCCGTTCAGTCCATGTTGGCCACTCTTCCAAATGTTGAATTAACATTAAAAGACAACTGGTTCAGCTCAGCACTTCTCTCTTTCCAGTGGAGGATGGTTGTCTATAGTTTCCGGTAAAATTTGCAGCGTCAAACTGCCACATAACATACATCATGGGGAAACGTTAGCGACTAGGTCAAGTTTAAAACTTCAACAAAGGTCAGCCTTCCAGGAAGCAATCGTTTCTCAATAGCCGAGCACCCAGATCCTCTGGACGAAGTGAGCCATAGAAAGAAAGTAAGTACAAGTCAAATCTAATGCAGTGCAATGAAATGATAATCTGGTCTCATAAACACAATAATATCTTGCCAATAAGCAGTATTTCATGCTTTCTTTAGAAGTATTCAGTTCAGCCAGATGTCTTTTAGGAAAGAAGCTGTTTGGAAAGACAGATCAAGGGGATTTATGATGATTACTTTGGTGTTGATGTGTGTACCAGTTTCTTGAGCAATCATTTATGAAAATAGTAACAAAAAGGAACATTATCTCACAGAAGTCTGTGAAACCGTCATAAAAAGGACTGACTGCTAGCTATGCCTGGTGAAAAGCACACACTAAAGCCTGGAGCTGATTGACAAAAACAAAATGTCCTATGACTATTACAGCAAGTCCTACTCAACATACTTCACAGTCAATATTCACTTTTACTTAAGACTCTATTCGTTGAGGTTTCGGCATTTGAAGTCATCTGGTTTGTTAGGAAAATATCGCACCTAATTCTAAAAGTAAGTAAGCACGCGGAAGGAATGATAGACCAATCAGGAACGTGTACGTTGACTCAATTTGAAAACACCTAAAATCTCTAGAACCAGATGGCAGTCAAAACATCAGTCACCAAATGTCTTGGTCAGCATCACTACAGCTTGAATACAGGTTGTTGTTTTAGAGGTTGTTGTTTTAGGTGAACTGGTAGTTGGACTGGGATGATAGATTGACTGTAGTATTATCTGTACGCCTCACGTGTCAATCACAGCCTCATGTGATCTGTATCAAACATGGCAAACATGCAGGTAATCCTGGCTAATGCTGCGGACAGAGACCTCAAATTTTCAGACACTCCAATCAGCCCCTGATAATAGATTGTTATATTGGTATATCATGGCACCATTTAAGCCTTCTGCTGCTCAGTCTAGACATGCCAACGTCTTCTAGACCAAAGGTTTTTCTGGTCTTCTGGGTGCCTGCATTATTTTTTCAATCAGAAATAATCTTCTCATCAAGTGGTGAGTCTGGCTTAGTATAAAGCTCAGAAAAAGTTGTACTAAACTACAGCGACTCTCTGACTAAAATGCTTAACAAATTGATTGATTGATTGATTTGCTGGTAAATTAACAGCTGTTGCCATTGTTTGTTCAATTATAACTGAACAATAAATGATGATGCAACTAACGTACTGAGATATTTTCATAAGAAACTACACACACGCAAAACAATTACTTGATCAGATTTGGTGTTTTGCAGTGCAACCCCCCCCCACTAACCCACACACACACACACGCACACCCCCACACACACACCTCGACACACCTAATTTCTAGTTGTATATATATATAAATAATTACATTTCATTTGCAAACACCACTGTGCTGTTGGGAGCTAAACTCTTCTCCCAGCTTGATATTTTTGGAAAGCAGTCAGGTGCTGGCAATGGCTTCATATTACCAGACATAGATTAAAAAAAAAAAGCCATACATTTCCTGTTACCATGAATTTACCATTTTGATGCTGATAAATATTCATGAAGAGCAAATAGATGAAAACCAAGATCTGCACAGAAGATCGGTCGAAACACATGCATTTAAAAGAAAATACAAATGTGATCTGCAAAGGTGGGCTGACACAAATCCACATCACTTTGTTTCACAAATGCGTCAAGTTTTTGTTTTTTTTCTTTTTTTATGATGGCAGTATTAAATGAGACAGAAAATGAATGTGCCAGAGAGGTAACACCTTCCAAGTCATGAATAAAAGCAATTTACTCTCCAATCAGATAGCAAAAGGGTGAAAATTGCAAGAGCTGACTGCATCTATGCATAAAAGAAATGCATTTTTTTCTCTCTCTCTCAATGCATAAAAAAAAAAAGTCCAAAGTGGGAGTGCAGGAAATGTTTTGAAAAATGAAGAGTTGACTCTGAGGTTGACGTATGCTGCCAGCTGTCCGTGTTGCCGCTGGGAAAGCAGCAGTTTGCACATACCTGGAACCTCTTCAAGACCATAACTGGTGCTGTTGGGCTTGAAGCGATCAGGTTGAACCTTCATCTTTGGACACAGGACATCTGGGAAGAAAAGACAAGTGTCAAGCGAAATGTGTCTTTCATGCTGCCTTACATACAGAATTTATCGTCCTGAGCTTGAACTGTCTGCTTTTTCTGTTAGAACTGCCACATACTGCCAGGCGATTTAGTGTGAATTTATGTGACCAATAGAAGTGGGCAGATCGCTCCAAAATATCAATAATATCAATAATCGGTATCAACTCTGAATTGATATTACAGAGTTGATAGACTCAATCTTTTACAAGAATTATAAATACTAGCTTCCATCTACTAGTGGAAGTATCAATAGTATAAGTATCAATCTTATACTAGATTGATAGGTCTATCAATCTAGGATAAGATCGACACATGTATTGATCTTACGCATTACTTTAGTTTTAGATTGCCTCTTGAAATTTTGTTTTATTTTTTTGTATTGTAGTTCATCAATAGTACCTCCAAAAAGACTTTGTCTCGCTTTGCTCTCAATTGAGAATTTCTTTGCAGTTTGCTTAAGAAAAATACATACAAATCATGTTAACATGTTATTAAAGTGCCTATAAACTTTGTTCAAATTCTAACATTGGTTTGAACAAACCAATTCAAAGACAAACCACCTAAAAATACCTAAAGGTCAGAAGTTTTATAATATATCAAACTTAAATAAAAGTATCGGTATCGGTATTGGCGATACAGGCCAATACCTGTATCGCCAAGTATGAAGTACCACACAACTAGAATGACTAACAAAAAAGTAGGGTGAGAGTATGAAATTGAGCAAAAACTATCATGTACTTTTAGGAATGAAAACATAAAAATCTTCAGTTGATTTGTATCCAAGAACCTTTCTTTTGATTCTCCTACATCAAATCCAGCTCAACTGACTGAATCTATTAGTAACAGATAGTTAGCAAGCAACGCCTCAGCGGTCTGTCAGAGGTTGTTAGTGAACAAAGAGCATCATGAAGACAAAGGAACACAGCAGACAGGTTCGACCAAAGTTTGTTAATTATGCCTGAAATTTTGCATTCGACTGCTGACTCAGCATTGGCCCATAACTGCTGGTTTATATTTAGCCTGAGTGGACTGTATTGATTGGAGAATTTGAAAAATACCCATATGAATATGGGTTGAAAACAAAAACACTTTTCAGACTTTTAGTAATTGAAAGAAAAATATAGGACTTTCCTTCTATTGCAAAAATATGCTCTGGTTGGATGAAATCCCAACCAAAATAAACTGTAATGAGACAAAGGGGTGTAAATACTTTTGCAGGCAATGTAAGAGCAGGTGTTCACACACTAATGAATATATTTGAGATTTAATTTTAGGTTTAGGTTTAATTTTCTTTAATTTGCACTTTTTATAACAAAAAAAACATAATTTAGCAAAAAAAAGATTTGGACACCCCAGCTGTTGTAACTGCTGTCAGACTGTTTAGCTAGAAATGATGTAAGCGCTAGGAGTGGTGTGTGAGCTGAACAGAGCTGGTGCAGACACACTGCCCTCTCCCGCTCAGTTTCCTGTTTGATGTCCAGACGCAGACCTGCTTGAAGAAAAGGGCAGCTGTGTCTGTGGGGAGGGCGGGGGTTAAATGGGGTGTGGTGGGTTCCACTTCCACACTGGAAACAACGAGTTTCATGTTTCCACACACGTATATTTTAGCGGCGGTGGTGACAGGGAAAGGAAACACCTTTGGGTTCAGTTGTTTTTGGCAGGAGAAATCCTTCTATTGGAGTAGAGTCACCGGCCTCAGGGCAGCAGCATTCACCCAGAGGCAATGTTTGAGTTTAATACACAGAAATGTTCATTTTGACTAGTCTCTTTAAGCAATACAGCTTAGCCTACATCCCATCTGTCTGGGTCACTTAGCAAATGGTCAACTAGATTTTCCAGGTAATAATTTCTCCTTATTGTAAAAATCCAGCTTTGTTTGACACTTTTGGAGAATTGAATTATATATTGCCTTATGAATTGGCCTGTAGATATATTTCATTTTGTTCAAAAAGCCTAGAGGCCAAAAATATTTAAAATGAAATAGCAAAGAATCTGGTATAGTATTACATGCAATTAGAAGATGTAGATTTAATTTTTTTTTCTTAAGTGCCATCCAAACAAAAATGCAAATAAAAACAAAATATAGAGCACTCCACACCAAAGCAATGCAGGAAGTATGACACACAGGTCTTTGCTTGCTCATCAACTGGACTTTGAAAATATTTATTGTATTCTAGTTATCAGCAGAGTATGGAAAGACAAAAAAGCCAATATCTGTGTTGTGCAGTACCTAATCTTATATATCCTATAAGACTCTATGCTAAATATGCCACTAGACTAGACACTTAGGAAGCATCACCTGGTGTTGAGAGCTAGCAATGTAAGTAGTGAGTAGATAACATTTTAATTATTTATACTTTCTATATTTGCAGAAGATATTCAGTTCTTCTATAAAAAGGCAACTTTCTAATCTAGGCTGTAGCTATATAAGCATAGATAAAGGATGAACCATTTCTGTGTAAATTTTAATAAATGACATTTTAATAAATAGGCTTGTTGCAGTAAGCAATTAATCCTATGATAAATTAAAATGAGCTCAATTTCCATTCTGACTACTAACATTTCTTGAAGGGCAATTTTGTTTACAGAGTCTTCATAATCCGTTTTATTTATGGTTGCAGACATTTTTGTTTCCTTTCTATTGATTTTGGTTGTTGTCTTTTATTTTGGATGTTTAAAATATCTTCCAGTTTCAGCATGATCAGTTCACAAAATTAAAGTTTATTAGTCTTTCATAATAACTTGCATTATTATGCCTTTATCATTACATCATTTAACAGTGGTACCAAAACGACTGCTGCAATCGTTTCTGGGACAAATTATCAGCCAGCAAAATTTGTTATTCCGTTATGCTAGTTATGAAGAGTGTGCATGAGGAGTGGTCCGACTCATTGATGTTTTTATTTATTATTATTTACCACCTTATTCCCAGTGAATGCATTCAGATTTAAGAGGATCATCTGCAGAGATCATGTCTTCTGGGCCATCTGGACCAAAACGGTGTGGGCCCAATTTCTGTCCCGGTCCATACCCATCTCAATCTAACGTGGTTCCAGCATCCAAATGAAATTCTCCTTTCCACTATTAATAGCTGAACAACTCGTGTTTGCTCCCTTGACCACAAGTCATAAATATTCTCTGCGGCTGAACTGAAACACTCCAGCTTTCCTGCTGTTACAAGCATCTGCAAAATATGTGCCATGAAAACCTGCAATTTTCTAAAATCACAGCTCTAAAAAATCTCCATGTCATAAAAAGCTCTGGAGGTTGATTCTGAGGACAACTTGGCTTGTTGCTTTTTTGCGGCGTACAAAAACTCAGAGGGTGCCCGATGTGAGAACCCCTAGTAGCTAGTTTATCTGGCATCTGAATTTCTAAAAGTTACTTTACAAACATTTGATGTCGGACCGAAGGCTGCCGCTGTACTCAAGTCAAAATGTCACGTCTACCTGAAGTTTTCTAAGCGATAATGGAAGACCTACAAAGAATATGTGTTTATAATGCCAGCGCCAGCAGGTAGACCAAGAATGGCCACTCTCTGGATATAGTGACGTGCGTCACACTTCCTTAAAGATGATGTTGCTTGCACAGTTCTGAATCTTAAAATGCTAAATAACAGAGCAACTCCCTGCAGCTGTGGTTCTGAAGGTATAATTTGGGGATGCGAGTGCGAGTTATATTTGAAGCAATGTAAAACCTGCCTTTGCCTTACCATTACTGTCCTACAGCCAATATTTTCCTTTCTCTTTCTGCTGCCGCAGGTTTCGATAAGCTTCTAATTATTTGTGCCCTTTGATCGTTTCGTCTAAAAACTCTCAGAACGTGAGTTTTTGTCACTCAAAGTCACACTTCCAAACTTACCAGCTTAAGACCTCAAATGCTCTAAAGAGTCTCTGGGGGATAAACAATGTCCGTTTTTAAACGTATAGATTAAAAGGCGAATATGTTTCACGTCTGTCTGAGTATTGGGCGCCGGGCCAACGTGAAACATTAGAGCTATAATTTTCCGGGTGAAAATAACTGGCACTGCCCAGTGAGCCACTCGCACTGACCACGGATGTACACGGAGGTCCACTTGCAGCAACTTCTTAAAATGGACAAAAAAAGTTTAAGCTTTTTTTTTTTTTTTCACTAAATGCAGCCTTTGGTTCTTTCAAGATTTTCTACATCACATTCTTCAAAATATACAACCTACATTTCTCGTTGAAAAGAAAAAAATGTACCGACAACGCAAAGTCGGAGGTAATTGGCTTTCAAATAAAGATTTAAGATTCAAACCTGTAGGAGTGTAAAAACCAGTAAATATGTTTTAAGAAGTAATTCTTTGCAGGGAAGTGTTTTTTTACATCTACCTAGTC